>QEOT01123584.1:4866-68942 GCA_003123785.1 Pterocarya stenoptera
TTTTTTTTTTTTAAGAAAAAGGAATTAGAGCACTCACAGCTTTTTAAACTTTTTGTCAAACTTTAGTCAAAAAAATCATTTGTCTATTTTAGTTACCCATTTTTCTAGAAGCTGTTTAGATAGTAAGATGAGATGAGATGAAATGGTTTTAATAAAATATTGTTAGAATATTATTTTTTCATATTATTATTTTAAGATTTAAAAAAGTTAAATTATTTATTATATTTTATACATAAATTTGAAAAAGATATAATGATGAGATGAGATGGATTGAGAGTGTTTTTCAATCCAAACGATTCCTAAAATTTTCTACATCATATATTGACACCAACACTGTATTCTTTCTCTATTCTATTAAAATAATATATTATTATTATTTAAATTATTTATTTTCACATTTTCTTAATCACTCAATTATTTGTTGTCACTGTGTTTACAACTCTTCATCTATAACAATTTTTGAAATTATTTATCTCTTCAAAAGACAATGTTTTAAAATAGTGCTTAAAAAAAAGTAGTACTTTCATAATGATAATATATATATATATATATATTTTTAAATCATCTTTTTCCAAATGCTCAGATAAAAGAAAATCGGATCATCTCAACTGCGACATTTTTGTCAAGTTCCAGCCATAACAAGTATGGGCACAAAATAAAGTGTAGAGAATCGGAGGCAGGGTATGTTTTGTTGGTCAAATAAGAAATTTGTACAAAACAATTTGAGGAGTTACAATAGTTCTCAAGTATGGGGATGTACTGTTCAAATGTCAAATTCCTTCACTATAATGATCAGCCCAATGCAGGGCATTATTTTTTAATCAAAAGTTAAAAGTCTTGTTATTAAATTTTGGAATACACGTTCAGATGTGAGTGCTCAGCATTTACCCGTTTCCAAGTCTAAATTTTGATTAAAATTTGAGATTTTGGTTAAAGTTAAAATTTTTTAAAAGGAAAATCTATATTGGATTAGTCATTTTAAAGTTAAAATAATAATATAATATTATATATTTTAATAATTTTTTTTAATTTTTTTATATTTTTACAAATACATTCTATAAATTAATTAATAATTTAATTTTTACTATCCAAACAAATTATTTAACACGATAACTACCTCACTCTTTCATGTCCTATTTTCTATTTTTCGGTGATGAAATTTTGTTCAAAAATGCTATATACAACTGGCTGGAAAATCCCCCGTGTAACCGGACCCACTTGTTATAAAAAAAAATTATTTTTTACTTCTCTCTCTTCGTTTCGCTTAACTCCAGATTGTTCATCTCTATCTTTGTTCCTCAAAAGTTTAGCTAGATTTAAGGAGTGTGTTCAGATCCTTCTCTCCCTCTTTGCAGATGATCTCCAGGGTCGACTCTGCCATGGCTGCCTTTCCTTGCTCTAGGGTTTGTCTCTCTTTTCCTTTTTATTTTTCTTTTAATGTTTCTTTGTTTTTTTCATTTGGGTCTTTGTTCCGATCGTTGTTGTGTGAATCTAATGAAATGACTCGTGGGTTTTTCCTTTTGGTTGGGGAGCATTTGATCTGGAGTGGAATTCAAGAAAACAATTAAATTTTTTTTCAATTTTTTTTTGTCTCATTGTTTAGTTCCTTTTTCCCATCAGAATGTCTTGAAAATGCTGTGTTTACTTTTAAAAGATTGAGCCAGCTATTCTTATATTTAGCGTTTGTATTAGAAAATATTATTCTTCACTATATAGTTATTGAGTTTAAATTACTTTCTCATAGGTGAGGAGTGGGCTTCGCGTTTGGTCTGCGTGAGACAACTTTGCTTCAGAAAGGAAATGGCCTTTTGTATGGGTTCCTTTGATTCTTGTCTACACCGTTAAAAACCTTGCGCAAAGCTAGTCGATCCCTTAGAGTGAATCAATTTGAAGTGTTTGTATGCCTATCTAACCTACTAAAACATAAACATGCGCAGAGAAGAGAAATGTAGAGGGAGGAAGAAGAAAGGCAAAAGAAAAATTGATAGAGAAAGATAGAGGAAACGAACTGACATAAGTGTTAAAAAAATAATTTTTTTTATAAAAAGTAGTGCCAGTTGCGCGGGGTTCCGCAAGGGCGGTTGCAAGTAGTGTTTCTCAATTTTGTTTGTTCTGTTATGCTGGTGAGGGCCATGGAAGAATTGGGTTTTTTGTACTTTTCAAACAATTTTCATGTTGTCATTATTACCGTAAGAAAGGAAGAGAAAAGAAGAAGAAATGAAGATAAAGGGAAGGAAGGGAGAGAGGAGACGTGGGAGTGAGTGAGAAAAGTGAGAATACTTTTTAATAAAATATATTTTTTATTGGTGAACTGTAACTCACCAAATATGGTTTTGGTTTTCCATTTACTGTAACTCATAACTTGACTTGAAGTGATTTGGCTAATCCAACACAACTGATTTTGAAAAAAATTAGTGAAAATTTGGACTTGATTGGCATTTGACTAGTCCAATACCAATACTCTTACATCAGTGTAATAAAATAAAAATTAGAGGAGATATTGTATATGATATTTTTTTTAAAGACTAAAGGCTCGTTTGGATATATATCTTAGTATATTTGTGAATAGTAACAAAATAGTTTAAATTAAAATGTTTTATTGAATTTTGAAAAATGAAAACGAAAAAGTTGAACAAAAATAATATAAATTTTAAAATTTGTTTTAATATAAAATGTTAATATTATTTTTATTTTGAAATTTGAAAAAATAGTATTTTTTTAAATTTTGTTTAAGACTTTAGAAAAGTTATAATGATTAGATGAAAAATTTAAAAATTTAAAATTGAAAGTGTTTTATGTCTAATTGATATTTAAGAATTAAATATTTGAGAATACTTATATTGCCAAACGGACCCTAAATATCCATTAGCCTAATCTTTCATCTTTTTTTTTTTTTTGAACCAGCCTAATCTTTCATCTACTACTATGTAAAACAGACTCAAAATATCTTAAACTTTATTAAGTTATTACCTATCCCTAATCCATGTATGATTGACGAATTAAACGCTGCATGATTTTGAACAAAAATAACATAATATTATAAAACTTGAATTCAATGCAACGCTGACAAGGTTTGTAATGCCCTAAAGCCGGCTCAAAGTTACATCTAGACTTGTACTCTAAAAAGGCTAATATTCTAAAAGACAGTATAGTGAAAACTTCTAATAATGTGGAATCCCATACACTATCTACATTTATCACTTAGTATGTATCACTTAGTATGGGGTATCACGAGCTTGTTTTGAATCGTCAGTTTCCAGTCATAAAAAGCTTCAAAGTTTTAACTGCTTCCCGACTAAAAAGAGTAGTTCAAAGAGAATATCCCAGATCCTCTTCTTGTGACTGGTGATGCAATTCAAATCTTAAGTGGAATTCATGTTGTATACTTTCATGTACCTTACCCTTCGTTTCTGTTTTCTAGAGACACTTGTGGCTACTTCATTTTCCAACCAAATGCATTGGCATAAGAAAGCCACAAAAATGGCATAGAAATATCTAAGAACCAACTTCTATCTCTCCTTCTGGGATTTGTTTGAAATCTTTCAACTTTCTGAACATATTAGTCTCTAGGGTGTAAAAAAATAGCACCAGTGGCAAATTATAATGTGAGAATAAATGCTAACTTGAAGATTATTGAAATTTTGTAAGCCAGGCAATGGGTTTCAACATAAAAACATAATCCTCAAAAAAATGAAGACATTTTTTCACTAGACCTACAAAAATTTAGACTATAATGATTTAGGACTGCCTTTGCAGTCATTTGCCCACGACATGCCATTCAATAATTTGTGGTTAGCTCAACAGCAATACATCGGAAAGTCCACAATAGCCAAAACTAATTAGGATTTGCCAGCAGTGCTATTAACCCTTTCTCTAACCATCGTCTTAACGAAGAGCTCGCCAGCCCTATATGAGGATCGGACCTGAAAAATCAATACATGTTGAACTTGTAAGATTTATTTCTTAAATTCAAAGTATGAGCTTGAGAAAATTATTAAATCACATTACTCGTTAGCAATTAGTTTGAAGAAATGGTTTCCATTTTGACTTTTCCCAATTTTCTAGTCCACCCAAACACCAGTAAGAGAATAATTTAAACCAAGATATATTTGGATAGGAGGAAATCATCCTGTTAGTCCATTTCAGTGGCTATTTGTATTCTAAAAAGTATCCATTCATATGAGAATGGAAAATAAGGATACCATCATCTATGCAAACTGTAACAGAGAGCTCACCAGTGGTCCACTGGCTACATAACGAAATCCAATGGACTCCCCATATTCCTTCCAGAAAGTAAACTTTTCAGGGGTAACATACTCTTTGACAGTCAGGTGTAATGGAGTTGGCTGCAACAAACAATTGTAACCACATTCAAGTTAATACCAAGAGCCAAGTAGTGCCAGATTCGAGCAATGAGCCAGCTTAAAGTATTGAAGAAGATTAAGCTCTGCAAAAATTACACGCACAAACGTGGGCAGGACTAAAGTTTCAAAATGATCCCATTTTTCATGTGCCAGAATGCTCAGATTTCGGTGTCATGATATAAACTAGTATATATTACCCCAAACTCTCTCAAGGTTTGGAAAAATATCAAGAACTTGGCTCCTATTTAGAAATGTCCCTTCTGTAATCTACATGGCAAATACCCTTATGAACACATGTACAATTGCAAACTTTGACGACATAATTATATATTGAATTATAACCTCAAATAGTGGTTACCACCCAGACTGGTTGCAACAAGGAAAATCAGGGAAAAAAATAGGATGTAATCATGTAAGACCCTGAAATTTTCCCAAAACGAGAGGCATATTGGTGTTATGCAACGAACTATCGCTTATCAACTAACCTGTAAGTATTGTCCAAGTGTCAGAATATCGACATCTATAGCCCTTAAATCAGCCATGGTTTCTTTCAATTCATTATCAGATTCTCCAAGGCCCAACATTATAGAGGATTTTGTTATCATGCCCTCCTTGCTGAGTTTTGCATGTTTTAGAACTGACAAGCTCTGTTCATACCTGCATAAATGAACAAAACACAAGAAACATAAATAGAATCAGCAAACACATGTTCAGTATAGAGGAAGAAAAAATCTATGAAACAAAGGCCATATATGGGGTACGCCAATAAGCCTGGCACACCAACTGCTAAACTGAGTCCAATCATGCATTCTAAAATCAACAGAATGAGTCCGCCTGAAAATGCACTCTAAAATCAACAGAATGAGGTCTTACATCACTCCTGCTAGTTTTTTTCCTCGTCTTATAGCTCTCAATGCTTTCCAAATTTTCTCATACCTAAAAACTTCCTACTAGATTCTTTTTTGTTTTTTCTTTTAATTTTAAAGTAACAATAGTTTCTTCTAGTTATTTATAGGAATACCATTTGGAAGGTAATGCAGAGATGAAAAATAAAATATCTAATTTGCAGACAGACTTAAAAGATTCAAACTGCTATAGGGAGAAAACCTTTTAAAAAACAAGGGGTGGGGGGAGGGGGCAGAAACAAACAATCAATGACTAAGCAGAAAGATGACATATACTGCAACTCACCCAGCCCTAGGATCTCTGACAATTCGCTGGAGCCGTTTCACAGTCTCAATATTATGGGCAAACACATCCAATTCTGAGTGTACCAGAGTCTCGACAGCCTTCAAGTCGCCCCGAAAATCAGAAGTTAAACACTCGACCATGATCTTAGGCTTGAGTTTCTGCAAAAGGAGTCATATAGTATCCAACAAACCTGAATTCTGATTTCAACCTCATTTGCAATGGCATGCATAACAAAACTGAGTAGAAAGCACCTCGAGACAATAGCCAGAAAGATTTACACACCTTCATAGCTTTGACAGTCTGAGCAAAATGCCCACTTCCACCATCAGGTAGATCATCACGATCTACACTTGTTAGAACAATATAGTCCACACTAGAAAAATCAAACCAAAAAAAAAAAAAAGAGTATTGAATTATGAAATTGCATTGAGATACGCATAATAAGGTATGTATTATAAACCACCCAACAAACGTCTAATAAATGTCCAATTTTGTGATAAGCTTCAATACTATAAAACTACCGGTTCAAAAGTCTTATGGAACAAAATAACACGTTTCAAGCATCATAATGGTAGTCCTTGTTCCAAATACTTTCTTTACCGATTAAGAAAAACCCTTGTTGCATATACTTATAATGGAGTGTAATAAATCTAGCTCTATTTAGGGAGCCGCATAATTACACGGCGAAATCACAAGAGTTCTATTAATTCAAGTTCAACAACTACGGATATAAAATTGTCACGGTTTTACTTACAAAAAAATATCATGGTTTCCAAACTCTAAAGCATTACACATACCCCCAGCTTGCAATAGCGTTGGCAGTGTTTTGTGGTTCCAATGGATCGGGAGGTGCAGGGTTTCTGCTGGTTTTGACAGCACAAAATCTACAGCCACGGGTGCAAGTATCCCCAAGAAGCATGATCGTGGCAGTGGCAACACCATCTCCGCCTCCGTTCCAACACTCGCCAATGTTAGGACACTGGGCTTCCTCGCAGACGGTGTTGAGATTCAAGCGGGAGAGGGAGTCCTTCACCTGCTCGTACCTCTCTCCTTGAGGTGCTCTCTGCCTCAACCACTCCGGCTTCTTCGCATTTGGGTCTCTCCCTGTGTAGGGCCCCATTCCTCCGGGGTAGGGCCCACTCTTCTTCTCCACCGACGAATCCCACGACGACGGGGGCGGTTTTATGTCAACCTTGGATGAATCCACAGCTTCACAGCGAATTCTCGTTCTCACATAACTACCGGGAAAATCACAACGAAAGCAAATACAGGCAGAGGAATTCCAGGACATGGAGTGTGGTTTGAGTTTTGGAAATGGGATAGAGATTGGACAGGAGTTCGAAACCAATTGCTGAATCATTTTTTATTCCGTTTTCGCTGGAAAAAATCAATGATTTCGTGATTTCAGAGTAGAAAACTCAGACAAAAAGAGAGTGTCGTCTGTTTGTTTGAGTGCAAAAGCTCTGCTCCTCTTTGTTCTTAAATCAGAGGAGAGAGTGGCCGTTGGGGGGTCGCTTTGGTTTCTCCGTTGAGTTCAGGTTGGTTTGGTAGTTTCAGCCGCACCTAACTAAAAAGTTTCATTCTTTGTTGCCATCGTTGAATAAATGTTATTAGAAAATATTTTTTTAATATTTTTTTTATTTAAAAATTTTAAATTATTTATATTATTTTGTATATAAACAGTTATAATAATGATCACATGAGATAAAATAATCTGAGAATTTCTATTAAAACTTTCGTTAAAGAAAATGTTATTCTATATCTTGAGAATTCTTTCTATTTAATGTATTTTTTGTATTCAAGTATTTAACCTAAAAACCACTCAAACCATTACAGGTAAGATTAGTACAAATAATTTTTAATGATAGCTGATGCAATGATTTCCACGACAACGATGTGGTTAGTGTATTTATAAAGCGGCATGTAAATAGATTTTTTTCCAATGTAAATAGGCTCTCCAGCTTACACTGCTTGGCTCATAACGGCGTATGCTGTGTATCGATGCACAAGCATACGCGTAAGGTAACGAGGTAAGGATCGTTTGTGCGTACGTGAGCACTCTCACTCAATAGTCGGGAACAATTACAGCTTGCAGTGCATGCAAATTTGGGATGGGCAAGGGCTTCAATTATAAGTTACTTCCAGAATTCAATGATTCGCTCAAGTTCGCTTCTGATCTCAATTATTTCTAAAAATAGTACTAGATATAATCATAAATTATATAAGTAGTACCACACATTCTTTTTGAAAAAAATTAAATCTGCTATTAAAAAATTAATTTTTTCATGAATCTCATATTTATTTATTTTTTTCAAACAGTGCACAGCGCTTGCACACACATGTTATAACTACAAATATCATTTCTCTTTCTAAAATTTCATGCTATCTAAGCTGTCTCTAAACTACAAGCCAAAGCACTTCAGTTGTTAGACAGTAACACCAGTTGCAGTATCTTGTCAAAAGTCATTGAGTGGGAATGAATCAGACATCAAACATTACAGCCTCTTAGTTTTTATGACAAGAAATTCCAAAGACCATGCAAACACAACATGTCTTTAACCCAATTAAACCTCATACTCGTGTACCGCATCCCCATCACACAGACTAGGTAAATCGTTGGCTTTTAACCAAGATGTGGTTCGTAGAAATGAAATTGTTTGCGCCCAAGGGTTCGAGCGTAACAAGAAGACCAAAACACTTACCACTTGAGCCAACCCCTAGGAGTCAACATTTCAGCCTCTGATTCACAAGCATTCATTCAACTCAGGTGCCTTTAGGGCCCCAATGACAGTATCAGCTACTTAAATTACACCCACCAACAGCAGACAAACTGTATTCTTCACCGGACAGTGTGAGTCTCATTAATGTTGTGTGGGAAGGACTACACACAATCATGGATCAGAAAAGAGGGAACTTGATTATTATTCACCATTTAAAAATGGACCCAGTTTGATCTGTGTACATTTAAGGTCAATGGAGCATTCACTTACCTCTAGGGATCTAGGAAGCATTCCCTCACTAATACCAAGTTTCCCGATACCAGCTCACAGAATAAAACATTTGAGCAAACACCGGTCAGTATGTCTCCTTGTTCCTTTTAAAAACCATGCACATCTTGACAAACTGAATGAGAACTTTGGGAAGATAGGCTGTGTGGCCTTGTGAATATCAAGGATCTCAACAAAGAACATTAGAGCAAAAACTGGTATGCGTGTTCGCTTGTTAATTTGAAAATTGTTTTTCAGCATGCAGAATTTGCAGATAAACCAGCAACTGACCTCCATCACTAGCTACTGCCAAAGCACCTGCCCCTGAATCATCTGTAGCAACACATGAAATACTGCCACCTAATACAGTAACAAAACAAAGAGTATTTGAATGAGAATTAAAAAGAACTTAAAATCTGCATTTGGTTATTAAATTACATTGCAAATCCGGATTTCATCAGGACTTATCAATGGTTTGAACTTAGTCTTTGAAGTTCTTAGAAGTACTTAGATGTTATTTTTTACCCACTTGACCATCACTATCTAAATAACAATTGCTGATGTGATTGACATCCTCTACATAAATATCTTGATAATGTTGATGTGATACTTAAAGCCACATGTTGGTCTTACAAAGCAGAATCGCACATGAATTTTCAAGAAATAATGAAATAAGCCTAACATACATTTCACGTATCTCCATATGTTTTAATTGTGTGAAGCCAACATGTTGCCATACGTACTACGCCAGCTTTATAAGGGCATGGGTTCAAAAAGTGTCCACCATATTAGTAATTAACATTCAAATTGTGATGTTACATTGAAGTAAGCATTGCTGTGTCAAAAACAGGAAAAAATAAAAAGATGATTGAAGGACAGAATTGGGATCTGAGCATAGTTCAGGGACTGAAATGGTATTTCAACAAGAAAAATGTTTGGTCAACACAGAGATCTAATAAGAACAAACTTAAAAGTGATATGGCTTGATGCGGTACTCCGATTGTAAAGTACATTTTATTATAAAATAGATCTAATGTATCTTATCAAATCACATATTTTGTAAGTTTGCTTTTATATGATCTCCGTGTAAATCTCGCACTTCTCTTTCGACAAACTAAGAAACTGTCAAGCAGTTCAAAACAACAATCTATAATGCAAACTTGAAAGGTTCAAATCAAGCAACAAATCTTGAGATAGAATGAACTGAGACAAATATGAAGAGTAGGCTTTGATATAATATTTTTCTTTCAACTATTAACCATGATGGTCATTATGATTACTCTTAATGGTTTGCTAGAGAACAAATATTCAAGCAAAACCCACTGTAAGCCAGATGTTGCTCTAATAAGAAACGTTGTATTAGCTCAAGGTTGGTTGTTCAGTGTTTCCTAATATTAGGATAATTGTTCATCTTTAGAATATTTTTACATTGCAATACATTTAAATAAAAACATATTGAAAAGATAATGATCAATTTCTCATCATCTTGCATAGTTACGCTAAGTATGTGGTGCTTACAAATCTAATTTCACTTTTCTTTTATTGGCACGGAGTGTCTAAGAACAGCATCCCGACTAATTCAAGGGATGCACAGGCCCTCGGCAAGGAGTAAATCTAATTTCATTATAGAAAAGGGAAAAAAAAAACTTCTTATCTTGAATATGCAATGAATTCTTATTTATCTTCTACCAAGATGCGTCTATCTCAAATATAAACAGAGCGCTTTGATCCAAGAGAAAATAGAAACTGAACTACAAATGTACTAGAAGGCAGTCTTCATGCCACACACAGCTAGCAATTGTGAGTGCACAATATTGCAAAGAGAAATGATATATAGAAGCCTCAAATGCACAAGCCTTGCGCAAACCCTTTATTAAAAAAGTAGACCCCACCATGCAAAAGTGTGAAAAACTCACTTTTTCTTTATGGGGCCCACATTTTTACAAAAGACTTGTACAAGACTTATACATCTGGGGCTTGTACCTAGTATTACTCTATTGCAATATACATGTAAGAGCAATTCTCACAAGAGAACAAAAACAAAACAGAACAACATAAATATGGAAGTTTAAGATACAAACAAACCTTTGAAATGATGCAACATGCCAAGTTTAGTTCCAGTTGCCAATTCCCACATGTATGCAAGTCCATCACATGTGCCAATAATCCCGTGACCAGCTGATGCACCAACAGCAGAAGCCCTGCACAGTAAGTTCTACAGTTTAAACTTTCTTAGCATGGAATAACAAAGTTGACTTCTGAAATATGAAACGTATCATTTCCAAGAATTATTTCTATCATCCTCCAAATGTTTGAATTTGGCAACATATTGCTAAGTATGAAAAATAAAGCACCTTGGATCCAGTGCACATCCCAGTACAACCTTATCTTTCACCAGTAGAGCCAGCCTCCACCCTCCCGCTGAATGATTCTGGCAATAACTTGGTATAAAGTCATCTTGAGCATCAGAGTCTGAGATGGTTGAGACAAGGAGCCAGACAGCTATATCGTCACCCTCAAACGAAAGAAAAGAATTATTCACATTGTTGTCTGAGAACCACATTTTTGTTGCAGCCATAATCCCATTGATGTGTTCCTCAACATTAGAGTTGCTGAAAACATGGTAGTTGCTGTTCCATTTAAACAAACTAATTGGAAAGAATTGATAAATTGAAGTGCTTGGAGCAGAGAAACTTGACAGACAGATGCGCTTAGAAATGTCCCTGAAACAAAAGAAACATTCTGCCTATCAGATACCAATCTGTCCCAGAAATAAAATAAATAAATTTTCCTTCACCTTTTTGGTGTTTGGGTTTAGTGCCCTTCTTTTATTCTCTATACTAATTTTCCTTTCTGGGGGATGGGGTGAATGTGGTTTAAAGAGAGCATAAAGCAACGGGTGAAACTGATAAAATGGTGCATGGTGCAGAACAGCTGTGTATCAGTTTTAAAACAAAACACTCTTACTGTCTTGCATCAAAGAGGAAACTAACAAAAAGGAAAAACAATATCATAAATATGTGAGTTGGGCCACTTCTAGGTAAAACTAATTGCCAAAAAGTACTACAATAATCGTACCTCAGCTTTACCTAAACCTTGGTGACATGAACACCATAGCAATTTATCCTAAGGTTTCAGTCTCAGCATTATTATACCCAGGCCAACATCAAAATACATACAAAACTTTCTCCGTATCTCCCAGAAAAGGGAATGAGTATAGTAGAACTGGTTGAAACTTAAATTTGACCAAATTAAGAATGATAGCATAGACTGAAATGTTGACCAAAAGAACATGGTGCTACTACGTAAGAAAACATAAACAAGATAAATTAGGTTTTGATTTTTCATTTACTGGGTCATTAAATGTAAAATTTATACCTTTTTTCCTGAACATATTCAACTTTATCCATAGATATTAAAATCTTGCATTGACCAATTAGACTGTAGTTTTGAGAAAATTGTGAAGCTTTGCTCTTTAGCAGCATAAATATGCGACGCTTATTTCGATATAAGATAACTAAGTTTCAATCTCATAGATAACTCAGGTCAACTTATAGGATTTAAATGTTGTTTTGCTTCTGCAGTGATTCATTCTTAAATTTCACAAAGTAATGACTTGGTGCTGATTAGAGTTTATTTATCTGAATGGATGCAAGATGTCATAAATACTTCCAACAGGATATAAATGGGAGGAAAAAAAAGCAGGATCAGTTTTGAAAGGTGGTTTCAAATTTGAGTTGCATGAAGATATATCATTTTTGCAAACTCCCCTGTATTTTAGGATAGCCCAAAAACTTCAATTATTTAAGGACAGGGGGTGTGGCAGAAGAAATTGAAGCTGGAGTGGTTGGTTCGAAAGGACAAAATCCAAAGTAAAACCATTGCAATCAATTCATGAATTGTCAAATTACAACCAATTTTTTTTTAAAAAAAAAAATAAGCTATGTACTGCATGCTATAAGCTAGAGGCAAGAATACTTTGAGGAATACCATATTGATAATCGTACAAGCTGTAAACCTGTGGCCAGAAGCCCTCTTAAGAAGCAGAAAAAACAAATTGGGGCTGCAGGGAGAAAAAATAGCGATACATACCATATACTGAATTCCCCAACACCATTATGACCCACAACTAGAGAAGCACACTTTGGAATTCCCTTCAACTCCATTAGGCCAGGAGAGGTGTAATTGTCAGCCGGTAAAATGAATTCCTCTGTTTGTGCACTGTGTATTGGGAAAATAAATGGAATGGCAATGGAAAACAGTAAATCAATAAAGAAAATGCCAAGTTGAATATGAAAAGTTAATCTTGACTAAATAAACAAGTTGCTGACACAATATATCAGACTTCAGGAACCCTCAGATTTGAGCAAGTTCATATCCTCTCTTTACTTATTTCATGAATGTGTGTATCACTAAGTACGCATAAAACAAGCTCTACAAAATAATATTCTGAGTTTGGGCATCCAATATCAAGTTTGAAAGAATGACTAGTTACTGACACAATAAGACATCCGAATGTAATTAAAAAATCTATCTGCCTGAATATTAGGGTCACATCATAGCAATGTGCCACCATGCATGAAAGAAGTGTAACCAAATAGACATGACATTACTAAAACTCACCTCCATGCTGAATTCATAACCCACAGATGCAGTCTCCCACTCTCTCCAACAGCAACAAGATGGTTGGGTTCACAAACCAATATACAATGTAAGATCTCAACTGCTTTCAATTTTACAACAACTGAAACATAACCGAATTTTACTTGCACAATCTTCACTGTATTCTCCTCAAAGCAGCCTGATTTACATGTCGAACACAAGCACTGAATTCTCCCTTCCCTAAGAATAAATACCCAAAATCACTATGTTTGTGACATGTTATCATTCAGTATAATTAAAATCCATATAGATACAACCTGCAATAAGGTGTTTTTATGCTGTCGAGTAAAACAAGATGCTGGCCATCTGGAGCAAAGTGCAAACCAGATCTTTCCAGTTCAACCTAGCAGAATAACACAATCATAGTGATGTTGATGATAAGCCAGAAATGTGACTGACAACCAACCCAAGGAATTTTTTAAAATGAATACGAGTGCCCAGAAGTTATGCAATAACTTACTTCTCTACCAAAGTAATCTTTAAGAATTGGCAATGTTATGGATGTGTGCCCAATGAAAGAAGGGCATCCAACTCTTGGTTCCTGGATTGCTAACCTGTATATGAAAAGGTTTCTGTCTCTGTCCGTCAGAAGGCCACATGAAACACAAATGCAGATTTCATTCCCTTTGGTGCTCAAAACTAGTGATGAAATAGGCATGGGATGGACATAGCATCCCACAAGCTCAACAATGTCTTTTAGCTCATTATTAAGCTTCAACTTCCTGCAAAGTTTCGTGTCTACACTCTCTTGAACTCCTTTAGCCATCAAACTGTTATTTCCACCAAAACTGGTGTTCTGATTCAGAATCGATGCGGGACTGTTTGAATCTACAATATTCTTGTGCCCAACCGCCTTCTTGTCAAGATGGGCTTCAGATTTTTCTGCATGTGAAACAGATTGCTGAAAAACATCTGAAGTATCCTTCCCATCAGAGGCAAATGCCAATGCGTGACTTTGTGATATAGCAGGAGCCATACTGTTTGTTGAAATTTTGGAATCAATGGTATTCTCAGTGTGCGACCCACAGGATTGTCCACCAAGCCTGGCTTGAACTCCCAATAAATCTTTATAGCATGGTTTGTCATTAGAAGAGCTCATCTGATGAATCTCTGAGGCAAGCAAAGTTCCTGCAGCAGGATCTTTTTCCGGGTCAAGATCCTCTCCAAAGTTTCTAAATATGATACTTTCTGAGAGTGGAACATCATCCTTCCTTGCCAACAGATTCACATTTCGGGCCCTTTTTCTGGTATAGACCTTATTTGGTATTTGACTAAAGAACGTAATGCCAGGTTCAGCATCCCCTCCCTTAAAATTTATTTTCTTTGATGATATTTTTGAAGAATCAACCATGCTTCTTTGGTTGGTGTCAGTTGTATCAGTAGTTGTAGAAACATGAGTATCTGGGTGAGCTGAAATTTGTAAAGAACAGGATCAATTTGAACTTAAAGATAGCAGTACTAAAAAGTCTTGACACTTCAAAATAGTTTTTTTTTTATAAGTTAACACTTTAAAATAGTTCATGACCATAAAATAAAGGTCATAATCATTTCGTGGTTTACGGCTCCCAACTTTATAAGCAAAATATACAGTACTTTCCAATATGTCGTCTTTATGAAGAAAAAGGAACTAAGAGATTATTAATGATTACCAGGGTAGTAGAAGCTATAGGTACCTTGCTTCATTGGCTACACTCAATTCAAGCAGATGACATATTCTAATTCTTATTACTTAAGGACTGAACACAAAATTAACAGATGGTTTGGAAAAAGTTTATTACCTTCAGTACAATCATTTACAATTTTGAGGTGCTTTTCCTTGGAATGGATTTCAACTTCTATTGGGTTTTCATCCAACTTAGCACGAGCATTGATGTCATTGCTGAGCAATGCACAAGCTGAGATGGACTCAGATATACATTCATCTCCCTCTTGAGGCTTTTCATTCAAAGTCATGTGTAATTCATCATAACAAAAGACATCTTTGTTCCCACTGGTCTTAACATGAGAAAATGATGAGTCATTCTGTACAACAAGCTGTACCCAAGTGTTGGGAGGACAGTTGTCTTTATCAAAAGTGAAGTGATTGCCTTCAGCAATATCATGAAACAATTTCAACTCCTTAGGAACAAGCTCTCCACATTGATCATCCTCAAAACTGTCAAGAACGACAGATTTGGTATGTCCAAAACTTGGTCCAACTAAATCAAGAACTCTACTTTGGATATGCATCATTTCTTCCTTTTCCATATGAGCAGTCTCAGTAAGTGTTAAAACTGCAAGTTCACAGAAAGTGACCCAACTATAAGAAAAATGAATGCTACAATGAACTTAAAGAAGGGTCAATATACATGACAAATACCAGAAATAAAATAATCAGCAGAAGGTTCAACACTACCAGGAGTGGGAACATCTGCAGAGTATCTGGCTTCATTATTTTCCAACTGAGACTTCACCATACAACTAAAAACCTTTGAAGGGCTATTTGAAGCCTTTTTCTTCCTAGACACCTTTTTGAGCAGAGGAACTGCTTGCGGAAGCAGAAGCGTCATCATTGACTTGGTGATTTCCTGACCAACTGAATCATAATCACTCTTTTCAGAACTTGCATTTGTATTAGATGTGCCTGTTTCGTCCTGTGGATGTGATTCGATCACCAGTTCTTCAGAAATGACTATGTCAGCTGCAGTTAACTCTTCTTTCTCATTGTATACACCTTTATGTCGGGGACTTGGAGCAGGACTAGAAGTACTATCTGCATTGAACTAGGCTCAATTACAAACTGAGGGAACTACAGATGACGATTCATTAACTACTAGCCTATGTAGCACAACACGGTGAATGAGTTGAGGAATACCTTGTGTAAGATCTAAAGTATCCGGTGCACAAAGACCATCACCAAGTACTGAGCAGTCTTCTTGAGCTAGTGCACTTCTATTTTCCTCTTCTGCTACATTTTGAACATTGAACTCCTCTAATTCAGTATCTGGAAATCTACAAAGCTGTAAGAAGTTAAGAGTGCTTCCTATCTCATGTCTTTTTTAAATTACCTATATATATATATAAATAGTGTTTCCCATGCTAAACTAGTTGACTGTAGAATAATGAGTACAAATTAAACACAAACGTTAAGAAAAAGTGAAAACTCTGAGCTTGGGGTGTAATTTAGAATCAGTATGTGCATGCATGTGTATGTTGTGGAAGAAAAAGGTAAAACATATGCACATATGCAAATTTTCTGGGAGACAAAAACATCTAAGAGCTTATCAGCTTCTAGGATCAAAGAACTGAGATGCGCTTACAGGTTCTTCCCCTTCAGGCAAGTTGTTAGCCACTCCAGCAGATTTACAATTTTCTGAAGCATCAGGTTCCCTCTCTTCCTGAGTAGGGACAGCTTCCTTCATCTCGGAGAGGTCAACAGAATTCAATAGTGGCCCCTCTTTGACTGAGAAGTGGCTCGTTTCTTCTATAGTTCCAGATATTAAGTGCGGTGACAAGGCTAAAGCTCCTGGATGTTTATGAACACCATCCTCTTTTTCTGGAGACAAGGGAGGCATGAAACATCCAAGATTATAATTCTTCTGATTCCCTTGTCCCAAAGCCAGTGCATCAGAATCAGAAATGAGATCTTGAGGTCGGGATCTTTTAAGTCTACCCATGCCGACTGACTTCGTAATTACAATTTCATGTTTTCTACTTCTCTTCCCTTTATTTGGAATTTTTAGATATGGTAGCAGATCAGGATATGTACATTCTTCTGAGAGTCGACTGTTATCCTCAGTTTTAGAAGTGCCAATGCAGAAATGGGAACTTTGCTCTGCTATTCCATTGACATTTGCCACCAGTTCCCGAAGTAGTCTCTGTACTAATGGATTTTTAAACCCAAAAAACTGCACATCACATGCCAAGACAATGAATTCAATCTGGGCACAAGATACTGGAGTGTTAGTACAATTGATGCTATTAGAATTGATTATAGCAACAAGCCTAAATGTTGACTCGTTGGATATGAAGCATCAGCAATGAAAGGGAGCAGGGTATTGGTAATAAACCCTTCACCCTTATCTGTTTTTAAAACTGCAATTTAAGGTTGACTCGTGATCAATTTAAGGTTCTTACTATTCTATTTAATTGTTCATTGTTGATTGTATGTTTTCTTGTTTTACTTATCAAAAATATTCTATTAAGGTCACTCCCAAGGGGAAAAAAAGTAGAAAAAAAAATTATGTACTTTTTGCACTGACGATGCACCATTCTATTTCAACTTAAAGGATCATATTCTCCTGTCAGAGGTTCAAACATAGTAAAGTCAAATATTCTGTTTCAATCCTGTCAAGTTTCCTAGTTCCTTCAGAAGGCAAGGCAAGGTCTTAAACACAACGTTCTTTATTAAACGAAGTTTGCTGATATTACAAGCTGCCAATATCTACCTCCACCCCGTCTATCTTGCATGAAAATCTCTTTCCATGCCAAATCTTCATGCGAGTAAAACCTTTCTTTTGGCATTTCTCCCATGCAATATCTGGAGTTTGGCCAGAACATGAATGCCCATCAGAAGCAATCTGCATATACAGGATGGAATTTACATGTTTTATTCATAGGCTAAAAACTACATTGCAGCCCCAAACTAGTTAGCAAAGCAAATCAAGAGCAGCAGAGCAGGGCTACATACCACAAACAATGGACCCTTAAGACCTTCAAGAATTTCCATCTTATACATGTTCCCATTATGAGCTCTTATGACTTGATACCCAACAGGATAAGGATACCGATCTTTACCCTACAAAATAATAAGATTTAGTTGATTTCAAATGTAACATAAAAGGAACAAAAAAGAGCGACATGGCATGAGTTGTCGGGAAGGGAACACATTGCAGAGAACTAACATGGCTTTGTTCCTTATTCTCAATGCACCGAATGGCGAATATAGTAAACCTTTGTTAGTATCAATTTAACACTTCAGAGAGAAGCATTTGGAAACTTTTTTTATAAGAAAAATTACTGATCCTCATAATTAGGCATAGTCCAAATACACAGGTAGTATACAAGAGAGAAATACCTAATTACAACCTGCAGACAAAAAAAGAAGCATACAAGTCATTAAAACTATCGCCCTCAAATATGGTAGACTTATCCCAAAGTAACAAAGATTGTAAAAATAAGTCTCTAACCCCCCCCCCCCCCNATAAGACATAGAGGCACCATCTTCCAAACATCCGCTATTCGGCAATTTCCTTTGTACTCCACTCCAACAAGTCAAAATATCCACCACTCTCTTAGACGTCACCCAAGCGATGTCCAGCCTTACAAGAATTTCATCCCATAGCCTTTGCCACATCACAGTGGAGAAGCAGATGGTCCATCGATTCACCATTTCGTTTACACATAAAGCACCAATCCATTATGAAAAAGCCAAGCTTCCTCAACTTGTCTATGGTCAGAATTTTCCCATGAGAGGCCAGCCAACCAAAAAAAGCAACTTTTAGGAGCACTTGGCTTTTCCAAATGCACTTCCAAGGGAAGACAATGGAAGGATGAGAAAAAATAACATTATATAAGAATCTAACTGCAAAATTCTTGTTCCCTGGATGCATCCACAGCAGTTTGTCCTCCACCCCACAGTCCAAATTCAAAGCATACAAGGTGCCATAAAAATCAGAAATGTCTCTTACTTCCCAATCTTGAACTGCTCTGATAAATGATACATTCCACTGCAGCAGGCCATTTGAGGAATCCATATAATCAGCAACAGAGGCTTCCTTATGCAATGCAATTCTGAAGAGATAAGGATAAACCTCCTTTAAAGCAACGTCTCCACACCAAACATCAACCCAAAATCTGACCCTAGTACCAGGCCCCACCACAAATCTGAAATTACGAATGAAGTCCTCCCAGCCCTTCCTAATAGATCTCCATACTCCCACACCATACGATCCACACACTTCATTAGAAATCCAACCTCCCCAAGTGCTCCCAAATTTAGCATCAACCACAATCCTCCATAAAGCATCTCTTTCTTGGTGATACCACCACAACCATTTCCCAACCTTACTATAAATACTCAACTTTCTAATTCCCAACCCTCCACAAGAAAGGGGTGTACAAATCTTGTCCGATTCGATCAGATGGAACTTTTTTCTCGTCCCCCAATCCACCCCACAAAAAAAAACTAAGTTGATCTACAAAACATTTTTCATAAGATAATTGCAACTCAGTAATAATGGTGAGACCATTAAATGGAGCACTTCAAGAATTCACAGCCAACCTTATTAGTTCGACTTCAACTTCTCTTTTCATTGACAAACATCTCCACTTTTACTTGATAAATCAATAGATAACAAGCCATATGGACAGATTCCACCTATAACTAAAAAAGAAAAACTTTCAAGCAATACAAAATGTCATTCTTCGCCTTTGTAGCTCACCATATTCATACTGAACCCTTTCAGTACAGGCATACTAGAGTGAGAACCTGTGATGAAACAAGCTTAAACAACCGATATTTGATAACTTTAGCTTTGAAATGTTATCTTCGACAAGACCCACCCACAGGTAGCCCAAGTGGTGAGGGCAAACTTGGGTGCATGAGCTCCATGTCACAGGTTTTATTCCCCCTGGGATCAAATTTAAGTGGGAGGCCATGGTGGTGGGCTGCTGTGCTAGTTTCCCTGGGTTTTCGGTTCCATAGGTGAGTCCTAAGGGCTCTGCCGTGGGGTGGTTCCCTGTCATAAAAAAATATGTTATCTTCAACAGCCTATGCCAAACAATCAGGTCTTATTTTCTTCCTCATCGGCTTGATCTTGATCGTGTGTAGGCAATTTGGCCATCCAAACATATCACAAGTTTAGTAGAGCACTATCATCACGGAATTTTGAAATCATAATTCTTTTATTCTTTATTTAAGAAAATCATATATTCTCCTCATTCTCGGACTCATACACCCCTGTTCCGCATATCTTTCATCGCCTTTCCAAAGCTTTGAAATCAGTACGTCTGTTCAGTCAATGAGTGAGCGTTTTCAAGTTTTTTGTTGAGTGCCTTAGGCCAATGGTGAAAATTTTATGAATGACTTTATTGTTACTCAGTACTAACATTGCTGGATCTTTCTACTGCATTTCACAAAACAATCGTTAGACCACTCCTATAAGCGATTAGCCCTCCCAAACATATCAAACAATACGCACAATATCTATTTGCGAGATTTGAAACATGTAAACATCCAGTTAATTGAAGTCCTGTCGGTTAGAATGCTAATTGTCACATTAATACAGATCTCAACCTCCATACATTTCAAGATGACTCGCATGGCCACGCAGAAAATCAAACTGAGTGCACATTTCAGGTTTTTAAAACTGGATTAAAAAGGTGAGCGGAAGAAACATTACTTGCCGTTTAATCCAGGATTAACGAAAATAAAATGGAAAATAAAAATCAAGAAAAACAAATATTGAGAGAGAGAGAGAGAGGAGGAAGAAAGTGGAAACCGAACCCTAGAGCTGCTCCAGTACTTCTTGTCCCAAGGACCTTTGTATAGAGATCCAATGGAAGTGATTTCTAGCCCGTCCGATAGGTCATCTTCTCCAGGTTTTGCCATTGGTAGGTGAAGAGCGCGAGCGCTGAGCTCTGGAGTTTCGAAAATGGACGAAGTTGAAGGATTATTGATTTTATAGATTGAAATGCCTTAAGTTCGCAGAGTGAGAGAGAGTAGAGATGGCGGGAACCGAAATCAGAGAGAAAGGGGATGTATTTCGTTTCCGTATTCCCTCCAACTCCAATGGATAAATACTACGAAAACAAAATGTTACTGTTATAGTAAACTACTACAAAACCAAAACACATGTTCGCCGTTGCCGGGGATCGAACCCGGGTCACCCGCGTGACAGGCGGGAATACTCACCACTATACTACAACGACCGTGTTGCTGAGTGATTAATTTCGTAATTATTTATTATGTTTTAATTGACTTTTGATAAGCAAGTGAGATATTTGAATAGTAAAATAATTTATGAAAAATTCTACTTTTTCATCCAACGGCCCGAACATGCAAACCAAAAAAATTGAATTATCTAATAAATGAATTTTTCCCACGTGGGGCTCACTGGTTCCAAAAAAAAAAAAAACCTATACGGACTTGAATACCCTGCACTTATACAAATCATTTTCTTTTAAATAGAAAAAACACGAGGAAACAAACTGATAATTTGTATCTGTTAAACTCAACTCAACCCAGAACAAAAGCGATACTAAAATAATCATTAATCGGTATGAGTCTCGTCTCCTTAACATTGTGTTCGTGAAAATTAAAATTCATAATCTCTCATTTAGTAAACTGTTAGAATAAGGTCTCGTTTGATTACATAAATGAAATGAGAAATCTATAAATAATAATGAGGTAATTTGTTAATAGTAGTGAAATAGCATGAATCAAGATTTTTATGAGATTTTGAAAAATAAGAGATAAAAAGTTGAATAAAAAATTATAAAGTTAAAAAATGGTTAAGATATAATTTTTAATATTATTGTTGTTTTGAAATTTGAAAATTTTGAATCCTTTTTTGTATTTTGTTTAGAAGTTTGAGAAAGTTGTAATAAGTAAATAAAAAATTAAAAATTAAAAATTAAAAAATATTTGTATTTGAATGGTGATTGGATGTTGAAATGGGATGAGATGGTTTGAAAGGTTTGTAAAATCAAACATAGCCTAAATTCTGTATTAATAATAGTAGTGCCTTCACTCCATCAATTTTAGGAGTATGCTGTAAAAAAAAATTTGGAGAAATGTTGAATCAATCTTATGTATGATTCTTACGAGTTAAAAGATGCTGCCACAGCTAGCAACCAAATATAAAATCTGGTTTAAGCTCCCTGTCTTTAGCCTATCTCAGTGCATCCTGCTTTAATTAATACCCAAAATTTCCCCTATTTTGAATTTTCAAAAAAAAAAATGTCAATGAAAATAAAAATAAAAAGTGAGCTTTGAGAGGCTCCATCTTGAAATTCTAGTTCTAGAAAGGAAATGTTTTTTTCATACTCTATAATGAAAAATATTTATACAGTTTTAGAATATGCAAGTCTCACATATTTCATTTGAAAAATTAGGAAAAATCTAAGACCCAAATAAATATAAAAATAAAAATACAAAAATCAACTTTCTCATGTTGGATGTCACTTTTTTCAAAATAAGTGCACTAAACTTGCACGCCCTAAAATTGTATTTAGTACTACTCCTCTATAAAAATCTATTGGGTTCATTGTTCATTTCAATTTGCAGGCAAAATATGTAGTGAGAAACTCCACACCCACACACAACATTAGTGAGACAGACAATGAAATAATTGCGGAAACATAGGAATCAAGCGTGCGCACACAATACACAATATTTAATGTGGTTCGACAACATGCCTACGATCACAAAACTGCAAGAGATTTTATTTCAGATGATATTACGATCACACAATGAGTTACAAGAGTTTCACTCTATTAATACAAATCTCAACTCTCTCTCTGGGGATTTTTCTCTCTCACAATATTTATCTACATCGTTTCTGTCCTCTTAGTTCAATCTAATACATCTCAATTCTAAAAGACAATGTGTATATATATATAACAAACTGCTCCCAGAAACCATAATGTGGCAAAATAGGATTCTTTGCTCGAACGAACAATTTATCCAACATTAACTCAAGCGGCCAATCGAGCAAAACTCTAGTAAATTATGGGGTTGAGTTTCGCTCAAGTTCACTATCGCATGCTGGGAGCAGACAATCTGTCTAAGTTTCGCTCGAGCCAACTATCAAGTAAATTCTCTGCCTGAACTTCACTCAAGCGCCATGTCGAGAGTGAGAGTCGACCGAACCTTTGACTTGATGTCTTCTAAGCTCAAAACAACCGGACTCCAAAATAGGCAATAGGTGGAAGAAGGTAGTTGGAACTGTGGTCTTTGCCAATCAATGGACCAGTTTTATTATATTTAATTAAGTTTGTCGATCTGCATTAGTCACGTTATCATGCGCGTGTTATACTTCCAAAAAATTAGTCAATTTGCTTTAAACATGTAGCCTAATTGTTTATTATTTATGTTTAATATCAAGTGTATCCAATATAAAAAAAAACGATTATTTTAAGAAAAAATGCTAAATTACAACTAGTTTTAGCTGCAAAGCCTTTACAAACGAATGTGAGGTTGCCGCCCCCCGGGAGGGGGGGAGGGGGGGATATTATTTTACTTTTATTTATTGAATTATGTTCTAAATATATAAAGTTTTTCTCCCTCGAAAGGATATAGACATTTTCGATCAAAGGCATGAAACTGTTCCCAAAACACAAAGAGAGAGAGAGAGAGAGAGATTATCTCACGGTTTCATCAATAATATCTAAAATACTTAAATTGACATAATATTTGTAGAAATAAAGGGAATAAAGGGTACTTAAAGGAACTTACAGATTCAAACTTGCATCACTTTACAGTAGCAAGAGACACAAATCTTTTTCTTATTTGCCTTTTTGGGAAAAGGAATGTTCCTACTTACGGTGTCTATAGTTTCTATCAACCTTTCAAACAGCTCAATGGAAGTTAGTACTTAGTAGAGTATCTGATCCATGCAGAATGTCTTCAACCGCCTCCCCTTAACCTGCACCAACAAAACTATTTCTATTTATTGTTCACAATAACTAAGGGGTATCAACAAGCCTGAAACTGCAAAAGTTTTTCTCTACTTTTCTGTGTCATTCATGCTTCCTCATTCTAAGGAAATTTCTTTTGATAACATGGAACCTCATTAAGGTAGGGCCCTTGGGAAGTAAATCTTAGATACACAGCCCCACCCATGAGAGATGTGTGAGTCTACAACTCGTCCCAAACTCATCCTTTGACCACTGGGTTGCATCTTGACAGTTAAGGAATTTGAAATATCAAGTCTCTTTCAATTGATATCAAACTTTTAGATAACTCTCAAAGCAAGGGACCAACATAAGTAGCTCTGTGCTCTTACATGGTTAATGATACTATACAATTTGATTGATAGTCTGATTTTTGTCTTCATTTTGCTCAACTTCAAAATGCACTATCATAATCCTCACACCCTCGCCTATAACCCTTGCATTAGTACCCACACAAAAACTTTACCTGTGAAAGCACCCTCGCCTTCTAAGTGCGACAGGAAAAAAGACAGATCATTAGAGCTTTAAAGTGAATATGTTTGGCATACCTTGCGGATTGCACACTGCTCTAAAGGTTGGAAAATAGTACGAGCCCTCATTTTCCTGCTTTACTTGAAGGGAATTTTTTTGTTGCTCCACTCTTTGAAGATGTGATGACAATTGGAGCCAATCAACCGTGGATCCATGATCAGGAGGACAATACTTGGCATTCAGCATCTTTGACTCTTGAAAAATCCCATCAGTATGAACTTGAAAACCAGCAGCATGACTAGGATCAGAAAACATTATTGATCCCAGCTTGTCAACTTCTATGGAGTTCATTCCATATGAATAGAGTCCATTTGGTCCATACTGTTCCATAGAGCTTACCCTTAGAGGTTTCTCTGAAACTTGAACATTATCATGATGGGCAGAATCACCTTGCATAATCTGGGGGCTCGACATTGGAATTCCTGTCAAATGACTTGACAAGTCTTGTGATTGAGCTGACAGAAGAGAGAGAGCACGACTGGAGATTGAGGGCCCTGACAGTTCCTGTACAGTGGAAACAGTAACATTACAGTCTTCAGTACCTGATGAAGGCAGTCCCAAACAATGTTGTTTCCCAATGCTATGTAGATGTAGAATAGAGTTCGAAAGCAACTGCCGACTGGTGATAGGCATTGCTGACTGAGGACTGTTAAACGACTCCCCTTCTAATTTGATATGTCTAAACCCGTTAGCTTGTACAGATTTTCCTGGATAAACAACGCCTGCTTGAAAAATGTCTGGGAAAACAAAGGGTGTTCTCTTTGGCAAGGAAGTCCCTAGATATCCAGTGCCTGCAAAATCCTTATTTTATTACAAGCCGTGGACACAACTTTGAGCAGGAAACATTTTTCCAGCAGCCAGTAGAATGATTTCTGATAGCTTATGCTTAATTGTTGGGAAGCACGAGGCAGATTCAGCTATATATATGTATGTGCAAGCTAAATGCCATATGTCTACTTCAATTAAGTGACTTGACCTGAAGTTGTTTCTACACTCTTCACCCTCAGTCTAATTTGAGAGTTTCCAGGGCCTTGCTTAGTTTAGATTATGATTCTTACTAATCATGCCACAAGCTCTTAAAAATCAAAAGTCTAACTACCAGACTACACATACTGAAAGAGGTTAATTTATTTAACCATAACACCTTGTATTTAAACTATTCAAATTACTGCTCCTACAAGTATTTACAACAAGCTCATTTCATTTTTTTTGGACAAACTGTGACAACACATTATATCAATCACATAGACCATAACTCCGCATAATTGGTCTGTAGTCTATATTTATCAGGACATACTGCATATTATTTAAATTATTTCAGGAAATATATAAGCTGTCATCAATATGTGCCAATTAGTTGTTAACAAGTGAATCATAGAGGTTATAATGTTAAAAAAACCATTGGATAGACAGCATTAAAAGGAACTCAATGCATGGCTGACATGGCCCCTTCTCCTAAACTTTCATAGATGGAAACTTACTGGTTTTCCTTTTTCTTTCAAAATCTATAAAATTCATTCTGGTCAAGATGCTCAATATTGTGTGAAAAATGAAAAAGATATATAGTGGGATAAAAGAATAGTATAAAAGACATTATCTCTAATGACAGTTCTGACTAAAAAAGGAAATCAAAAGGAAATTAGTGAAATTAGATGATTGGTCAACTTGTAATCTTAAACAAACTTATCTAACTTGACTGACGTTGTCTTGTGCAGTGACCTATTCTTGCAAATATAATGACAGCTAGGGATGGACCAAGGAAGCCCTGCAAGAGCCTAATATCTGTACTTGAAAAAATTGCTAACAAAAAACAAAATTTATTGTGGTGCTTTTGTTTTGTTTATTGTTTTTTGTGGGGGGTTGGGGTGTTTATGTCTGCATTTTCATTGTGCATCAAGTTCTTAGGGAGATTGAAAGTTTCATACCTTGATATGATTGAAGCAGCTTATGTTTACCAGAAAGGGTATCTAATTGAGGCTTCCTTCGACGTTCATTGTGGCCTGCTAGGCGTTTACGACAACTTCGCTTGCCATCGTCAAATTCAGCCAGCAAATGAAACCTTATTAAATGACAGAAACCAAGTTCAAGTAAGCACTTTTAATAAGCAGAGGTGCATAATGAGCTTAAAAGCTAAATCAATCAAACAGAAAGGTGATTCTTTTTATGGTTGTACTAGATTCTACACTTATTCAATGTAGGTTGACAAATTGAAGTGATTAAATAAATACCTATGAAACTTGAACATATTTGGTAGGAAAGGCAAAAACTACCTGAAGGCACACTACCTAAAACCTCCGCAATCATATGCAACATTGTTGCATGATATCAAAATTGCATTATGCACTTTTTCTTCATGTCATCAGCTGATTGCTTAGACAAATTGAAGTTAAGATCTAAAAATAGGTTAGTTTTAGCCTAGAGTCATAAATTTTTACGTTGCTATTCTCGTTTTCCATTAAGCATGAGTTCATTCCTCGTTGTTCACATTGTGATCCTTTGAAGTGTTTCGACCAAACAACAGATTCTCGTATGTAGCCATTGCCTTCTGCTCCATTTGGGTTGGTTCAGTTGTTGATTTCTACTGGAGTTTGTTTTTTTATATCACTAGTAAAACATTTATGCAGATGTAATTAGGTGTTTCTTTTGTATACTTCCCGTGTACATGGGCTTCACCTAATACTATTATGATGAATAAAAATTTTACTTATAAAAAAAAAACATTTATGTGGATGACATCCAGAAGTGAAAGATTACCAAAGTTTTAGGGGTTTCAATCTCTGCCTGTGGGTCAAAAAAAAAAAAAGAGAAGGGATTGTTTTCATTTTTCTATTTTAGAAAGTTTTAAAGAGGTGCTGTTCTGCTTAAATTTGTTTGATTGCCTCCTTTAATGCTTTATATGTCTCCTCTGTGTACATAGGTTGCATACGTTTCTTGGTTTCTAGATCATTTTCGCATAATAGTACCTAAGTGAATGTGTAGTTCAATTCGATCACAAAGCCAACAATTCTTTCTCCTACATATGCTACGAGTCAAACAGGTCAGGGTCATTACTACTAATGCCATCCCAAACACAGCGTGAGAATAAGAATCTGGCCTTATATAGATATGTGCTAAGCTAACCATTACAACTTTTGAACAATTCAAAAGCTAAAGGGAAAAATATGACCAACCTGCTACACTGTTGGCAAAACCTTTGTTCAATGCCGTTAACAATAACCTTTGTGGTCTTGGAGTGAACATCACAAACTTTATGCCTCTTGTGGTAATCCTTTGAGGAGCTCAAATCCTTGTTACAACCATAGACTTGGCAGAAGGCAGTCTGAGAGTATGAACTTGTTTTGCGTGCTCGCTTTGTAAGCAAGGACGGTGGTGCAGACGGCAAAACCGGTCTGCATTTCAAAATCTTGCCGTTCTCTACATCTTTCCAATCAGCCAGTCTTCCTAGCTTCAAGTCAATCAGTGATGAATTTAGGCTGTTAGCTTCCACGACAGAACTCGAAAGCTTTGCTTCAGAAGCCACTTCCTCAAAACATGAATTTGAAGCGAACATACACTGAGGAGAAACTGCTCTTTTACTAGTACTACAGCAAACCTCACCACTTAATATCTCCATTCCTTGGTTACCATGAAAAGGTTTTCTCACAAAGTCATGGAATTCCAATTCCATTCTCGCAACCGCTTCACCATTAGAAACAAGTCCATTGCGTTCAAAATTAAAAGTGGATTTATCACCCCATTCCGATGGTTTTCTACTTGTAGCACGAACATCGACTTGTAAATCTATTTCATCGGAAAACATAAGGCCTTTCCCTTCTAAATTGTAACTCCAAGGCTCCATCATTGATCATAGAACTTAATCAAAGCACAAAAAATATGCAATGATGTAAATGCCTACAAAAATTCCGTAAAAGAAAACATAAATCACCCTTCTGAAACTTACCCAAAGAAAAACCACTCTTGCAATCCGACCCTGAAGCCCAATTCTACTCTAATATGTAATAATACGAGTGAGAAACATAAATATATAGACAAATGTAAAAGCAAATACATACAGACATAAGCCGCATATAAACAAACATATATAACATGGAATAAACGTTGCAAGAACAAAAGAAAAGTGATGTCATTAACAATCATAAAACTGTAAATGCGCCAGAAACAAATCTAAAGAAACTGAATAACATTGATTGTAGATGTGCCAAAGTCGGACTGAATATTCCAATTTCAGGTAGCCGAGAACTGAAAATAACAAACAACAGACCAAACGTACAACATGAATTACCATGAACAATTGATGCAAAATCATTATCCGTTTAACTGCTGGGAAAACAGAGAAAAAAGAAAAGAAAAGAAAGGGATATCAAACGTGTGGTTGTCGGGAACCAAACGGAATGCACAATGAAAAATGGGAAAAAAAAAAAAACAAAATGATAGCAGAAAAGGCAACGGAGAATGGCTAAGAGTGGTTCATTCCATACCAGTAACCAGAATGAATAGTTACTTTGAGAGAGAAAGAGAGAGAGGAGAGACAGAAAGGGTGTGGTTTCTTCAGCTTTTGAGATGAGGTCGAAGCAGCTACAGTAATCGTCAACAAGATTTCCACTAACCTGTCCAAAAGCGGGTCGAGGTCCTTTTGTAGCTTTTGAGAGACTTTGAAATTCCGTTTTAGGGAGCCTATCCTTGCTTGGGGGAGTACTTTGGTGACCAATGAGGTGTCATAACGAGCATGTTCGTTTGTTTGTTTTAATGTATGATATTTTTGTCTGTTAAGGCTAATTTGTCATTTTTTTGTTTATCTTTACACTTGTAATTAGAGTCTCTAGTTGACATCGTTTGAATTCAAAAATTACTTTAATTTATTTCAACTCATTTTATTATTATAATTTTTTTAAATTTTTATATAAAATATAATAAATAATTCTATTTTTTAAAATTTTAAAATAATAATAATACTAAAAAATAATTTTTTGATAATATTTTATTTTATTATTTACAAATCATCTCAACTTACCTCAAAATCTAAACGATACTGTTTTTGACAACTATTGATACTCTTCGTTTTAAATTTTGTTATTTCAATCATAGTTGGTGATGTTACAAATCACAATTGATTTTTTTTTTTTTTTTCAACAGTACTTAAATGACAATTACTTAATCTATGCCACATCATCAGGTGTGATTACATATGATGTCGTTTAGGATACAAAGAAGTATTACTTTTTTCAAAGTCAAAAACTATACTTGTAGTCATCTAGAAGAGTCGCCGTATGGTCCCGTCTGGCGTGGCACGCAAGTGAAACGAAGCGTTAATAGTTGCCGGGATGAGTTCAAATGAAACTTGCGTTTGGGCAAAATTGCGAAGAACACACCCAGAATGTCTTGAAAGACAGCAAAACAGGAGTGGTCGGAGTCATGTACACCTCCGCTTTTCTGATGATTTGCAGCTGAGATAGAGGCTTGAAATGCTAGATTTTGCCACCATCAAAGAGCTCATCGGTTGGCAGAGAGCTTCTCTTTAATTTTTCACAAAAATCAAACGCGAATTCCCCGGTCCCCTCCTTATATAGGCTATTCATAACTTAGGCCATTGAAATTCTTTTCCACTGTCCATGCACCATCCCCTCTCCCATTTGATAATAATAGAATAATATCACATACTTCTTTTAGAGTTTATATTAAAATATTAATTTTTTAATAATAAATTCTATTTTTTTTTTAAATGAATGTGCAGCGCTTATAACTTCTAACTATATCTATCATTACTCAATACAAATAACATCAAATTTTTTTCCCTCTCGTTCAGTAAAGAAAGAGGAGAACGCAATAGGCAGTGATGATAGTTGTTAAAGAAGAAATGGAACCAAGTCAATGCTGGACAATCCATTTCATTTGGAGATCTTGAATTTTGCTTGTTGTAAAGAGCTTCTGACTGCTAGGCACAGATAATCGTTCGTGAAGCAATTATGATAAACAATACATAAAAAAAATAAAAATAAAAAAATATATAAATTTAACGTGATTTGACAATATATTATTATTGGCTATTAACACAGGAGTGAGCGATTGAATTCTTACTAACTTTTAAAAGTAGAATTACATATATTTATATTAACCTTAACCGTATAAAAACATTAAAAAATTTCAATAATGCCTAAGCACACTGCAGGAGCTCCGTTTGGTACGTTACGCTGTCCTCACTCCACTCTACTTCATTCTAACACCGACCTCCTTTATCTCCATATGTGTTCCACTCGAAATTAGCCACGTAGTACAGTACAACTCAAACCATGAATCATACGAAGATAAGTAGAATTTCTCCTTTTACAAATATCATCTCCCACATTTTGACCTTTGGGAGTGCGACGCTCGCCCCTGAGTGCCATCTGTATACCCTGGGTAATCCTGCACGTCTCCCCAATCAAAAAAGCTAAAGTGGAATCGTGGGATAGGGGTGGGTGGGACTGTGACATCTTCAGAGTAGTCCTGACACTGTCTCCTCTTTTTTAACTTTCCCAAATGACTATTGCGCCAACTCAAAAGCCAGCCAGCCAGCCTTCCCACTCACTCTGTGAAAAAAGTTGTCCATTATGCAACTACCGACGGATCAAAAGGGTTCTCATAAGAAACCACAAAAAAAAAAAAAAAAAAAAANGTACTTAAATGACAATTACTTAATCTATGCCACATCATCAGGTGTGATTACATATGATGTCGTTTAGGATACAAAGAAGTATTACTTTTTTCAAAGTCAAAAACTATACTTGTAGTCATCTAGAAGAGTCGCCGTATGGTCCCGTCTGGCGTGGCACGCAAGTGAAACGAAGCGTTAATAGTTGCCGGGATGAGTTCAAATGAAACTTGCGTTTGGGCAAAATTGCGAAGAACACACCCAGAATGTCTTGAAAGACAGCAAAACAGGAGTGGTCGGAGTCATGTACACCTCCGCTTTTCTGATGATTTGCAGCTGAGATAGAGGCTTGAAATGCTAGATTTTGCCACCATCAAAGAGCTCATCGGTTGGCAGAGAGCTTCTCTTTAATTTTTCACAAAAATCAAACGCGAATTCCCCGGTCCCCTCCTTATATAGGCTATTCATAACTTAGGCCATTGAAATTCTTTTCCACTGTCCATGCACCATCCCCTCTCCCATTTGATAATAATAGAATAATATCACATACTTCTTTTAGAGTTTATATTAAAATATTAATTTTTTAATAATAAATTCTATTTTTTTTTAAATGAATGTGCAGCGCTTATAACTTCTAACTATATCTATCATTACTCAATACAAATAACATCAAATTTTTTTCCCTCTCGTTCAGTAAAGAAAGAGGAGACCGCAATAGGCAGTGATGATAGTTGTTAAAGAAGAAATGGAACCAAGTCAATGCTGGACAATCCATTTCATTTGGAGATCTTGAATTTTGCTTGTTGTAAAGAGCTTCTGACTGCTAGGCACAGATAATCGTTCGTGAAGCAATTATGATAAACAATACATAAAAAAAATAAAAATAAAAATAAAAATAAATTTAACGTGATTTGACAATATACCTATTATTGGCTATTAACACAGGAGTGAGCGATTGAATTCTTACTAAAAGTAGAATTACATATATTTATATTAACCTTAACCGTATAAAAATATTAAAAAATTTCAATAATGCCTAAGCACACTGCAGGAGCTCCGTTTGGTACGTTACGCTGTCCTCGCTCCACTCTACTTCATTCTAACACCGACCTCCTTTATCTCCATATGTGTTCCACTCGAAATTAGCCACGTAGTACAGTACAACTCAAACCATGAATCATACGAAGANCAAAAAAAAAGGCCTTTTGTGATTGGCAAATAAACAGTCTCCTATGCAGCCAGATTTCTTTTTGGTGTCATAAGAATATTGGCAGTGGATTAGTAAAATATCAGTAAGGTCTAGATTTTAATTAAATTTTTTTAAAATCAGTTGTATTGAACCAGTCCAATCATTTTAAGTCAAGTTATGAACTTTAATAAATGAAAATGAAATTCATATTTAGTGAATTACTATTCATCAACTAAAATAATATTTTATTAAAAAGTATTCACTTTCTCTTCTTTTTTTTTCTTTGTGTTAAATAATTTATTTAAACAGTAAAAATTAAATTATTAATTAATATATGAAGTGCATTTTTAAATTATTAAAAAAAGATTAAAAATTCTTAAAATATATAATATTATATTATTATTTTAACTTTAGAATAACTAGTCAATGTGAATTAACCTCTTTAAAAATTTTAACTTTAGCCAAAACCTCAAATTTTAGTTAAAACTTGGACTTGGCACATGGCAAATCAAATGCTAGTTTTCATTGCTCTCGAGTCTCTATTTTCTCTAAATAAAGAGATTGAATAGAAATAACCTCCATTTTCTGCTTGTGGTGTTGGAGTACTCTCTCGTGCTTTATAGATACGGTTTATTTAAAGTGAAAATGAGAATATCCAATTCCAATTATTATTATTTGAAAATTTTTTTCTCATCAATTACTATTCACCACCCACACCTTACACTGAAAAATATATTCACATGTTACGAAAAAAATACTATAAATACAAGATGTAAGAGTGAATAGTGATTAATATATAACATTACTCTTATTATTTACCTGCTTAGAACACTGGTAGTAGCTTTTCTACCTTTATCTTCATTTTCATATTTGAAGAATATGTCTTTAAAAAGGTTTGTATTGACTTCTTCATCTTTATATTTTTATATAACTATAAACAGTCATTCTTCAAATATGAAGAATAACTGTTCATTCTTTAAATATTATTTTATTATTATTTTTTTATCTCATACACATTAAAATTAATTTTGTAAAATTTATATTAAAATGATTTTGATACATAAAATTTGTATTAAGTTGATAATACAAAGTGCATACTAATTATAATATATATATAAAAAATCATTTTAGAAAACAAATAAAAAATAAAAAAATTATAATATTTTATTATTATTTAGTTCAAATATCCATAAATCAATGTGAAAATCATTCTTCAAATACAAAACCATTATTAAAAAAAGATTTTGCATATAAAGATACATAAACCATTACCAATATTTTAAAAAAGTCAACATTTTCACTCTACACTTCAGTGAAGCCCCACCGACAATTTGTTGTTATTTTACATGATCTTTGGAGGGTGAGAAACATCTCTTCTGAATTATAGGAAGAGTTTTACTGCTCTTCAAGATTGCCTGTATTTGAGAAAACAAACATATAGGCTAAGGGGTGGGGAAAGGAATGGCTACGTGTTTACGGTTGATGGGAATATTGGTGGGGGATAGACAGTGTCACAGTCACACATTGGCAATTGCCAAGCTAGAGATGGGGTACCTACCTAATGCTTTTTTTTTTTTTTGTCTCCTTTCTCCTCTCTTAAATGTGTGGAACTGAGGACCTGTTTTGCACCAGGAAGGTGCGTCCGTCACTATCAGTAGGCAGCAACAAGATCTATGAAATTTGGGAAAGAGGAAAGCTGCACTTTGGTTAAAGGAACAAGGCCCACTATAACCTTGACGAGACAAAATGCCAAATGGGGCATAAAAAAAGTGGGTATCCACCACAAAGAGAGTGAGTGTGTGTATGTGTGAAAGAGAGAGTCTTTGCGGCCCACCATGTGGGTGATCTCGGCCGTTTGTGCCAGAGCTGATTTGTTAGCATGCTAATCAAATGACCCAACATCTTCTATCTTTATTTTTTATCCTTTCTTTTTGAAAGGGCAGTTGGTCCAAGTCCAAGGAAGAAAGAAGATGGAGAGTTGATGACAAAGAGCTTTGCTAAATTAAGAGGAGGAAGAGTTGATAATAAATATGTATATATATTTTTTTGCCGTTTATAAATTGGTACGTCATCAACTCGTAATTAATGTGACAGACTTTCACACCAATAATGCACTTGTCTGCGGGCAAATATGTTTGAGAAACATATTCTTTTCCATGACACGTGGATTTGTGGTTAGGAAAAATAAATAATTTATTTATTTCTATCAGATTAAATTTTAACTATTTACAAGAAATAGAGATCCTCTTAAATTATCCAATGGTATATATAATCTAATTTTTCAAAAAAAGCGATACATCATTATAATTTCTGAGATAACAGAAGCTATTAACCTCAGTAGTATGAAAGCCATACACTTGCTAAGATGCAAAAAGATAAATTTGTAAATAGATGGAGAGTTAGGGGTCAAAAAGAAGTTTGATTTGGGGAGGAAAGAGGTAATAGATGAAGATGGTGGTGTCCTGTCAGCCATCACACTGAGTGATGTAAATAGTAGTAGTGGTGGTGGTGGTGATGCCAACAACGACAAGCAACTTGAAAAGATCTATGAAAATGATTCCCCTCCGCTTTTCTCGGTGTCTACGATTGTCGCTCATTGTCTGCTTATCTTGTTGCTAGCTAGCTAGACCATGTTATATGGTGTTGCCTTTATATGAGCCTCTCTGTCTTCCCTCGTACTGCACTTTGGTTCATCAGATTACCCATCCTGGCTCCCTGTTTGTAATAGCAGTCCCAATACATCCTTTATAATACATTTTTTTTTTAAATATAAAGAAATTCTCTTAAAAATACATTCCAATAGATCTTGTATTCCATCCTTCATTTTACATTTTGCTACGGTAGCATGTTAGATGTGGAGGAAACTATTCATCCTTTAAACATTTTAAATTAGTTTCTCTCTCATGCTATTTGATTTTTCTTATCTCTTCAAAAGTCCTAAATTAGTTTCTCTCTCATGCTATTTATTTATTTTTTGAATTAATTTATATTTGGTTTAGTTTATAAATTTAGATTAATTTAAAATAAAACATAATTATATGACATTGTATATGGAGAGATATTGTAAATATCATTTGAGGATATTATTGATAGTTAGAGAAAATATTTAAAATGAATAAAAAATATTAAAAAATATAATATTTAAATGATATGAAGAAAAAATAGAGAAGCTGATGTATGGTATATTGTAAAAATTAGTATGTAAAATAGAAAAAGTAGGTTTTAATGATGTATTTTAAAGTATAGGATGAAGAAGCTGTTGAGAGTGCTCTAAGTATCTATCAAGTGTACCACGACCCTTTTTTTTTAATAATTTTATTCATTATCTCAATTTTTATCATCCTCTTATCTATTAAATAACTAAAAACTATTTATTATATTTTATTTATGAACTTAATACCACATCATAAAATGATAAGAGGATGCTAAGAAAATAGATGATAAATAGATTTATTTTTTTTTAAAAAGAAATGATATATATAAGTCTCAAATGCATAAGTTTCGTACAAATCGTTTATAAAAAAGTAGACGTCGCTATAGAAAATTGTGAAAAACTCTTTTTTATTTTTTTTATGGAATCCACATTTTTATAAAAAAACTTGTATAATATTTGTACATTTGGGACTTATATCTAGATTTACTTTTTATTACTATTTATAAATTATTTTATTATTATTTATAGATAATCTGAGATACTATTAACATACAATTGTACCCAAAGTTAAAAATTGACATGTATTTCTAGCACTCAATTATGGGTGATTATCGAAAAAAGTCCATTTCACGCCCATTTTGGCAACATAAATTCAAATGTGAAGTTTAGATTATCCAAAATCTCGATATCGAGTCATCGACATCATTACGGTTAGCATTAGGGGGAATGCTAATACTACCGATGGTTAACCGATATAGTGAACGGAGGCAGGGTAAATGTATTTTTTTAAAATTTTCTTTTAATCATTTGTTACACGATTTTAAATATTTTTAAAAAATAAAAAAATATTAATTCACTAATATTTACTTCCTTAATCATTAAGTAAAATTTAAAAATAAAAATAAAAATAAAAAATCAATCCATCAATTTTATCGGTTCAATTAGCATTTTTGTTTATAATTTCAATTGTGACCCCGAAAATGTGAAACTGTTCATTTGGCGTTACGAGAGATGACCAACCTAAAATCTACCCTTTTAATGAGCAAAATCCACAAAATTATCAGGCCATTCTAATTGGATACGATTTCTCCATTTACTGAAGAAACTGAGCTGATTAAAGTGGGCTTTTATGTAATTACAAATATGAAAAACACAGGCCCCAGCCTAGCCTATCCCAGCCCAACCCAGCCCAGCCAGGAGGAGGAGCCTCAATAGACTCAATCTGTAGCTCGATCCTGGCTCGGTCCTAGCGTTTTTGTTCTCTACATCTCTTATGGAATTCATACGGAAAAATTATATTATTCTTGGAAAAAAAAAAAACCCCATTTTTTAATTTAAAAAGTTAAACCATATATCAAAACTATTAAAATTAATATTATATATACGACATAATATTTTAATTTTTTTCAATCTTAATTATAATTAGCTTTTAAACGGATATGAATTGTGATAGTTCAGTAGTTTTATATAATCCACAAATTATCAGTTTTAATTTTCGGGGAAAATTAAAAAATATATTAATAGTTCAAGAATGCAATTAACAATTTAATATAAAATCCATCTTTTGATCACAAGTGCATGACGTGGCGGCTTCATCAATCTTTTCTAATAGGGGCCGGGATTGGCCTCCAATTTTGGCATAATTAAATATGGTCGACGTCGTTTTGTGTACATGTTAGCGAAAGAGATCGCTCAAAAGTTGGAAAGACACGAGTCAATGATCCCGTCCTAGCTAGATCATCTCCACGATCTATACCAGCCTTAGCTTCAACGAAAGTAAAATCTAAAAAGGCAGCTATTTTTTTTTTTTGATAAAAAAAAAAGAGGCAGCTATTTGATTGATAGAAGTTTGTGATCAGCCTATATATAAATATATATTTATAATTATATATATATATATGATGTATGAGAATAATGTTAGATATAATTATCAGTTATGCACACATTTTAAAAAAAATGATTACAATTTAAAAAAAATATACTTATCATTCATCCCTTATATCATACATTAATATGCAATTTATCTTCTTTGTCATTCTATTTAAACATACCAAAAAATTAATTATTTCATAGATTACCGCTACTTACAGCCATCTCAATGGAATCGCGGTTACTTAATGTCTGGCATGACTGGGTCCCATGAAGAAAGAAAGACAGACATTATCTCTCTCTATTTGTGTCACAATTTTCAGCCTATTTTTAAGAAGGAATCATTATCGTCGTCTCTAAACACCAAAATGACATAAATTTTGCCGAGAGCGGGACTTTTTCAAGTATGGATTTAAAGATTTTGAGTGTTTGGGGCGAAAAAGATGTGGGAAAGTGTGATATTTTTAAGGAAAAAATGTGGGAAACTCTAATCTTTGTTTTCGAAATGCAATTGATTAAACCTAGAAGATTTCTTCCAAAACAACTTTTCTTCAGCTTTTAGTGGCCTCTCCAGCTTTTTAAGCTGAGAGGGAAAAAAAACAAATTCACAACAATGAACAAGCAAAACCCATAACAAGAGAAAGATGTTGGAGACCATGTGAAGAGAAGACTGAGAGGAGTTATCTCTATGCTTTTGTACCACAACCATGGTTGAGCAGCTTGGAGCGAAGGACAACCTTTTATTCTGAGAGAGAGAAGAAAGAAAAAACAAAATCATAGCAATGAACAAGCAAAACCCATTACAAGAGAATTAGAGAAAGATGGAGACGTTGGAGGGACCTCGTGGAGAGAAGAAAGAGAGAAGTTATCTCTAGGGTTGTAATCGGTTCGGTTAGGGTCTTAGAGCGAAAATCTCGGTTTATCATTTTTGCCGAACCGGACTATTAGTTATCAGTCCATTTGTCCATAAATATTGTTTTCCCCTTTTTTTCTTTTTTTGATAGAAAAATTAATACAAAAAATTAATTAAATTGGTAAAATTAAGGCACCGTTTGGATAGTGAGATGAGATATGATGATTTTAAATGAAAATTAAAACTTGAAAATAATATAATTAAAATAATATTTTTAATATTATTATTATTTTGGGATTTGAAACAGTTGAATTTTTTTTTATTATATTTTATGTGAAAATTTGAAAAAATTGTAATGATGAAATGAGATTAGATAAAACCGTTTCTATATCCAAACAGTGACTAAGTGATCTCTTTAACATTTTATTTTTGGTTAATGACTATTAAATAATTTCATTATATATATAGCCAATCGTGATTATTTGGATGAAAATTATATAATTAACTTATATAACTACTATATAAAATTATATATATTATATATAAAAAAATATTTTTATATATGCATTCGGTCTGTCTCGGTCTAAAAAAATTATACCTTGAGACCAACCAATAAGACTATCGGTCCTATCGGTCTAGACCGATAGTTTTACAACCATAGTTATATCTCTATGCTTTTGCACTATAGCCATGGTTGAGTAGCTTGGTTGAGGAAACGCCACGTTCCATTATAGGTACGTAGCCCACCACATATATTAGTCCCCCTTGATTGCACGACCCCGACTGTACATAGAGTTCTTCTTTTTCATATTAGTCTTATATTTATTTACTTGTTTTAAAAAGAATGTACAACGTTTATATAATTTATGATTGTAAATATTATTTCTCATACTTTAATAAGAAACTGTTTATCATGTTCAAATAACCTCTCTCAATCTTGTCTCTTTCTATATTAATTAACAACAGTGAAAAGAATGTTAGATTTACATGACATACATCTTATAAAAGCAAGTTTATAAATTAATATGTTTTAATTTTAGAGAAATTCTCTAGTCACAAAATAACTTCACAAAAGTAATTAACTCACAAACTAAGTACGTGTCTTGATGTACTAGTGAATCAGTTTATAAAATTATTTTTTTATTGTAAAGTAATTATAACATATCATATGAAATTACGTCAATTTGTGAATTTATCTTTATGTTTACTTTATAATCATAACAAGAACATTAATCTACCATATCAAACTACGCGTGCCATGAATTTGTAAGTTGTCTTTTATGATCATATCTCTTTATAAACCAAAATATGTTCCTTAACAGTATAGACGGTCGAGGGACTTAATTAGTTTGAGGATTATAATACTAGTCATGACCTTAGTTATGACGAATAAATAGTTGATATGTTTGCGTGTTTGTTTCTAGCCTTCTAGGGTATTTGATTGTTTTAATTATATTGGTCGTTGAACGCATTCAATGTCTTGAACTATTGTTTCGCTCAAGTTGAATTGTTGAGGGTCTTTAGCCCCTTCTGAAAGTACTGTTAGTAAACAGTAGTGCTGTTGGAACAGAAATGGATCCCGATAGCGCTCTTATTTACATGAGCAGGTGGAGAGTCGTCATATTTACGCAAATTATGATTAAAAAAAAAATCAATTAATTGGAAACTCATTTCTTGACAAATGAAAGATGGACAACGAATTAAAGGTCTGCACGTCTTTCCTTGTCTTCCTCTTATGTAAGCATCAAGCTGCATGCACAGTAGTGTGTGGACTCATGTGGGCATGAAACTTCTCATCAGAACATCTCAGTACTTTGAATGATAACACTTTTGGGCCCTCTCACGGCCACTCTGATAGTTACATGCTTGGCTAAACCTTTTCTTTTTGGTGCCCCATGCATCATCATTTGAGTATGCCATGCCTCATCAAAAGGGCTAGCTTGCTTTTTGGTGCATGCTCATGCATCATTATTAAGTACCATGCCATTCTCTCTAAAAGCCTTGCCTATCCAAATTAGGATTCATGATTCATCATCTAGTACCATACTAGCTCGATCCGGACTTAATTAACAGACGCTTATGCACCCACATACATTTGGATGAACGTCCTAGCCTAGATCTCAATTTCTTAAGAGTGTTTGAGAATGTTTGAGAAAGTGTTTGAGAATATTTGTGAATAGTAGTGAAAAAGTAATGAAAAAATAATAATAAATATTAAATAATAGTAAAAAATAATAAATAATAGTAAAAAATCGGTAAAAAATAATAATAAAATAAAAAATAATAATAAAATATTCTGAAACTCAAGACCAAACGTACCCTTAAGTGAGAGACACGTGAAGTAAGTCTCACGGCATAAATTATGTTCCAAATATTTATGTACGAAAATAACAAAAAAATGTTACATATACTTCATGTCATGTCTGTATTTCTCTTTCCTATTTGAAACTTTCAAGTAAAACCCTCAAGCATCCATTCATGGATCGAACTGAACTGTCTCTCAGTAGAAAACTGATTTAGCTAGCTGTTTTTGGTGCAGATGGAGAACTATCCTTCAGCATGGTGATAAAGGTAGCTGCCTGCCCAACTTGTCTATTCTACAGCTCTGGTTTAACCTAGCTATATATGCATGCCAGCTTTTGGATCAGTTTGTTTGACAGAGAGTTTAATTAATATTAAAATCACGTACGTGGATCTATATATCTCATTATTGGAACAGCATGAAAGAAAATTAATAAACAAAGGGTTTTTGGGGTCCCTAGCTTAGTCCTCTTGGCCAGATATGATATAAGTTGGGGTACAGATAGTAGTAATCAACAGGCTATGCCATATATCTTCATGATGATGGCTTGAGAAAAAAGGAAAATTTCTCAAAAGCATAATCATGATGTCATGACAGAATAATTTTTTGGCTTTTTAAGTATCTATATATTAACTTCAAAAGTCGGGCCTTTATAAATTCCAAAATAGATGGTCTTAGATCGATGGTCCTCCTCCCAGCTGTTCTCTTTGTTAGATTCTGTCCCCTAATATTTATTAATATATTAGATTATTGCCGGCTGGTTACCTTTCTATGTTGATCTTCTGATTAGACCTAATTCATTATATGATCAACCCTCTTAATTATTTGAGTTAAACTAAAAAGATGTGCAGCTAGCAGCTTATAACAGATCAGATCAGGAAATCTTGTGTTCCCAATTGTACGGAACTTATACTTTATGCTGTTCCTGCTTGGCTGCTTCCAGGCCATTAAGTTATTTCTGAACTTGAATCTAGTCCATTAGACATTGCAGCATGCATGCACAGCTTGCTAGCACTGTTAAATCATCAGTACTATCTAAAGTACCCATAAGATCCATTTTGCTGGCCGTTGGAATTTAGCAGCAAATACGTTAGATGTTAAACATTTTTTTGTATTACCTAATTCCATATATATATATATATTCATATATAACAGTGTTTTATAAAGTCGTGCCAAAGTTCTTTTTCATAGTCCTATTCAATTCATGATTATTGTAATTTGTATTGCTTTGATACTTATTTTCTGTGTCTATCTCTAGAACTTGGATAATAATTTTAAGAATTATATCTAAAACCTCAAACAAAGAAAAACAAAAAGCGTTTAGATTCGACGCTGATGTGATAATTGCCACTCGTAATCGTCTCATGTATGGAAGGTTATGATCATGTATAAAAGATGTGCATGAATTCTGGATGCAAATTAATTTCCCAATTCCCCACCTAAGAAAAAACAAAAAGCCTTGCCTCTCGGAGATGATGTGCTTGTATTTGTTAATATTGCACCTCCAAAGTCAAAAGATAAAGATATGCAATAATCCAAATGGGGATGAAGATGTATTTGACTGTTTCTTTCTCTAGTTGTTTAGTTTAGTGGAAATCTCTCGTCATCCAACGTACGTACAGTCTAATCCAAGCCACTCCAGTGGTGGATTTTTCATAAATTTCTTGCAATATTCCATACTTAAGATAGCCCCTAAAAAGCAAGAAAAATGAGAAAATGGAAGACAAAACATTCCCAAATTGCACATAAAGTACTGATAAAAGAAGTGTAAGAGCTATCAGAGAGAGAAGTGGAAATCAATAAACAGAAAAAAAGAAAAGAAAAAAAGAAGTAAAATCTTGGAGATTTTCTTTGATATTACAGATTCTAACATCAACATGAAGAGTAAATATACAGTATCATTGAATGCCGTTGGAAATTGTTGCTCCTCTCTTGATGCTATCCATGTTGGTAGTTTCATAGACAGGCAGACCACTTGAATAGTCACCCAAGTCATAGTTTTGCAACTCAAACAGATCAGAGCTTGAATCACTTTCAGCACCATCATCTTCCTCACCGAAACTCCTGAATCCCTTCTCCTCCGGTGAAGATTTATGCACCCAAATCCCATCTTTATCCGAATACTCTTTACTGAGACTCTTGCATTTTCCTGGAAAGCCATTGCTGAGTGCCATTTTTTCATCCAACCAAGTTAAGTCTTTGTTAATTCTGATTTTGTCAATATCCAAGACCTGATCATTATGTAAAGCCGTGGATCTTGCGTGTCCATTGTTGTACTTTGACAAAGACACCATTTGTTTGTGATGTTCTGAATAGCTTCCAAAATCCCTATAGCTCTTTGTAGGTGTTTGTGCATGAGGAGGAGGAGGCGTTCTAAAGCCTGAATTTCTTGAAGCAGAATGCAGTATAGACTTGGAATCCGTGGTACTTGAGCTGCTAAAATGGCTAATGCTGCTCCTCCTCTTCCTTCTTCCACCAGGACTCTCCTCTTGATCATCTTTCATGGACTGTGCGGCTGATTTTGATTTCTTCTTCTTAGAAGCTGATTGACTGAAGAGAGAATTCAAGAAACTAGCCAGTCGTCCACCTGGAGAGCTGGGCTGCTTGTACTTCTTTTCTTTCATTTGCTTTTCCACCCCATGTTGTGGTCGATGAGGAAGAGAGTTTCTCATAATTGGAACGTCTAAGCTCATTCTGCCTACTCTACTACTCTGCGGCCTGATCTCATCTCTCATGATCTTATTCTGAGTAAAATTTGTAGCGCTATAGCCACCAGCTTCATGGTATCCGGAGAAGTACCTCGCAGCCTCGAACACGTCAAGCTCACCAGAATCATTCCTTCCATGGAATGATTTATTGTAGAATTTATCTGGGTCGGCTGTGATGGACATGGCTGAAACTCGAAACTTTCTCTGATGGGATATTAAGTTTGAAAGTTATGTCACAGGTTTTAATGGTGTTTATGTAGAGGGGAGGTTAAAGGGGGAGGTTTATGAGATTGTTGAGAGGTTAATGGGTTAGAGCAAATGATTGTGTGTGACAGGAAGCGCCCTATCTTTATATATATATATATATATATAAATATTACTTATATGATCATATATAATCAGTTGCTGAGTCTAAAATATTAAAATGTGGGATGAGATTATGAGATAATTTTAAATAAAAATTGAAAGTTAAATATTAAAATATTGTTAGAATATTATTTTTTAATATTATTATTGTTTTAAAATTTTAAAAAAATTAAATTGTTTATTATATTTTATATAAAAATTTTAAAAAATTATAATAATGGGATAGATAAAATCGTCTGTATATTCGAAGTGTTTTTGAAGGTTTTGGGAGAGACCCACATGATGTGAAGTTCGTGCTAGCTAGCTGCTAGCTTTGGCTAAAGAAGAGAGTGTGGAACAAGGGAAACTAGCATTTTAATTTTTAATTTTTATTTTTTGTCCTGATTATGCTGTGAAAACCAAATGCTTAGACTGTGTTTGGAAAGTGAAATCTCACACTACTTTTATTTTTTGTCCTGATCATACTGTGAAAACCATATGCTTAGATTGTGTTTGGAAAGTGAAATCTCACACAACTTCTCTGCTATTTATTATTATTTACAAATAATTCATTATTATTTATAAATTATTCACTATTTTGGACGAAGATGGTTTTTTTTGTTTTTGGGGGGGGGGCAAAGAGCTTTGTTTCCTTGGATTCTAGGCTTGTAGTCACAAGGGACATGTACTAATACTTGACCTATAAGTACATATCATTATCACATATCCCACTCCTCTTTTGAGTGCTTGGAAGCCACTCTTCTAATTCATTGGGAACCTTTACCTAAATGAATTGAAGTTATTTGTTTGCTAAGAAATCTTTGATTGCCATAAAATGCCTATGGCCCATGGGAAATGAAAGTAATGTGCGTGTGTTTTGGTAAAAATAGCCTCTTGTCTTTTTCCAACCGACGGGTTAACTTCGAGATATTCATTACGGTCATGTAACATGCATGCATAAAGACTTCACATATATAGCCTGCACATTATAAAAAATTGCTTTTTTTTATTGTCAGTTGTTTCTTACGAAAATTATTATATTTTGTTAAAATGAATTTATTTTTACCATAAATAGTTATTTTCGCCTTAAATAACTCGTCATAAATGTTAATTTTTATAATATAAATATGTAAGAATGCATATATAATCTATGTAAATTACATATATATATACATATACATATACATATTATATATATAAACTGAATATATATTGATTTCTACAAATTAATAGTGAAATATTTTAGGACAAACATGCAAAACTTTGAGCAAATATTTTATTGAAGTAGTGGCAGATACATGATGTGGATCGATCGCACTTAGTAGTGCAATGAGTACTGCAATGGGGTTTCTTACCGGACCATCTATATTTATATATGCCAGCGGCCTTTATGATGCATTCTAGCTAATTAAATGCAATCAAGTATGAGAAAAAAAAAAAAAAAAATTCTTTAATTAGTACTACAACATTATAATCTACTGGGAAGTCCCACCAAAAGAACAAAAGAATTATTGTGGACTGACCTTCTTTTGGTCATGTAAAGAACCAGACATATATATGTTAAGTGAAATCAACTTTCAGCTTTTCCTTTCAAGATATATATTGGGTTAGTCAATAGATCATATGGCCCATCGAACATAAACCCCATTCCTTGTTGTCGGCCAATGGCAACAACAAGCTAGATAGGATTGTGTCTGTACTGATTGAATTCAGGCAGTTCGAACCCAGACTCGAAAGCAATGAAATTAGCTCTTAATGGCCTTGTTCGAATATGATCACTCGATCTGTTGAAAATTCAGTCCTAACTTGGTGAATTGAGAGCCAATTACTCAATTGAATTTAGTTTGCTCCACTCAAAATTTATATATGTATATATATATATTTTTAGTTTCAAAATAAATGAAGATTGCAATTTTATTGACTTTTTAGTCGAATCTCAAAGACATTAATATTACAATTTCAAAATAAAAACACAAACTTATAAATTACAAATAACTTACACATTCGGGAATAAGCAAGTCTTCAAGATTTTTAATATAAATATACATACAGTACGAAATACTTATGTATATATATATAGAAGAGTATAAGTTTACAAGTTGAGTACTCAATCAAATTTATACGATAGGATTAATTAGTCAAGATTATGCCTTAAAAAGAACATCCCGTTTCTCTCTCTCGCACAGACCCTTTCTCTAAAAAAAAAAAAAATCGTAGTGTCCGATTATAGCTAGGGAGGGGAAGCTTTGGCTTCCTCATCCCCTCTCCACTCCTCCCTCTCTACCGTTGTCTTTGACGGTTTCTTTTGTGTCTTTTGTTTGTTTTTTAGGTTTTGGCAAAATAAAGGGGAGGTAGTCGATCCGAGCTCTTCTGGTAGAATTTTTCCTACACGCGTACCACCGGGAGATCGCTTGTCCGTCGATCTTGCAACCTCTCGCTCTGGGTGCCATTCGGAGTGGTGCATCGCCCCCACGTGCAGATTATAGAGAACGTGTGACATATGCGAGCCACCGCGTATCACACCTCATCAGAGCCATGTGTGGCAGTTCAGGATCCAATATACTGGCACTGTCTCGACCGGCTGTTCGGCTTCTCTTCAGAGTGGCGTATGACTTTCACGCGCCACCACTGATCCTTTTGCTTTGTTTACTGGTTGTTGCAGTGTTATTTTTTGAGTTTTGTTTATTTGTTTTCGGACTAGTTTTGTTTTAAGCATTAATAAATAGAAATAGGCTATTGGACACTTTTGATGTCCATAGCAATTGAGTCTCATTCTTCCTTTAGGAGGAGACGGTGTGATATGACTATTCCTTATAGGAAGGACGGAAGATGAAACACTTCTCTTCTTTTGGAGAGAAGTCGTTTAGGCTTTGTTTTTACAGAGTGCGATTCTCTCAGAACCTGGTTTGTTTAGAGAGAGTTTATAGAAGTTAAAACAAAATCCGTCATAAAGAAATTTATGTACAGGGTGCTACAGAACAAATACGTAGGTTGATTTATAGTCTGAATTTTTTTTGTATTGATAAGTCACAAATGTAACTTCGAAATTCATTAATGAAATGAAATCTATTTAAAAAAAAAAAACCAAATTTATACTATGGATCGAGTCGAGTTTTGTGCATATTGTACCGTGTAATAATTGATTATAATTTCATAATCACAAATGATTTGCATGCTAAACTAATTCAACGCAAGTTTTTAAATTTAGTCGAATCAAACTTGAGTTATTTATCGAGTACGTACGAACTGATCATCACCTGATCATGACTCAAACCAAAGAAACACATGATGAGATATTAATCAGCGTGCATAAGCATGTGGCCGGTCATCATCGTGTGAGAGAGATATAAATATATATATAAATATATATATATCAACCTAGCTAGCTAACTAGCTCGATCGGTAGCAGAATTCCAAAACCCAGTTGAGGGAGATGATGATCATGACAAGTCAATTTTTCCGCATTTATGATGATGTATTTTAAGATCACTTGCATTGCTGGCCGGCCCACTCATGTCATGTCTATATCCCAATGATCCATCCTTTCCCGATATTGTGACAGTCCAACTAATTCCTGTGTCACGATGATCCAAAACCAAACGAAGACTAACGGATATTAATTAATGCTTGCATCAGTAAAACATGACAACACTGTTTTGAGCAGGCCATGTAATTGGCTAGGGATCAGATTCCTCATTAATTGGCTCTAACAATATCATATATTAAGGATAAATGCAGGTTGCGTACGTACGTGATTTGTTCTTTAAATCGAGGAAACTAATGGGCTATAGGCTATAGCCATATGAAGCCTAGCTAGCTATAGCTAGAGGTAGTTCATAATACTTAAAAGGCCTCGTGCAATGCATATAATTCTGTCTAAGATGCCTCTATATATATATATACACGATATATGTTCATGCTTACATGATCCATTTTCTATTTTTAATCCTTTAATCCTGAAACCACATGGGCCATATATAAGCACACCAGGAAACCATACACAAATTGCCTGTATAAGGAAGGATACTGAAAGTGACCAAACTCATTAAACAAAGTCTACAATGCTGCATGCCCAGATCGATCTAAGGTCTATATAGCTGGGAGCATCAGAAAAAAGCAAATTAATTATGGGCCTGATTATTAATGAAGGGCACTGGGGCCACACATGTTTTGCCAAATTTTTGTCCCCAGTGCATGGTCGTCTTCATCCCTAGTAGCCATTAATCTCTTATATATAAAGATCATCGTTAGATACACATGTTGGAGATCATAGCGTTTTGTTGCTTTCTTTTCTTCTGCGCCATGCATTCTAAAAGTTAACCTCCCGTGGCCATGGTTTTCCAATGAGTCCCCATCTGATCTCTAGCTAGCTAGCTAGCCCTATATATTGGTTCCCGGTGGCCTGCCTTCTTCATGTGTCCTCTTCAGTATAAGATCGAACATTGGATCAGAAACTAAATTACAAAGTTGGCTGTGGAGCTCTCATAAATATATATATATAGATTGAAGTTTTGAATCAATCATAAATCACAGGAAAAAGCTCCCCAGATTGATCGTATCATCAAGGCTAGGCTTTGTGCAGACAGCACTGACCCAACATACCATATTTCAGAATAGTTTTGGCTATACAATTCAATGGTTGGACCCACCAGAGACACCTTGTACCCCCTACAGAGACAATGATTGAAGAGCATTGACCCTAAGTTGTCCGCCCCAAAATCACTGTACGTACGTATAAAAGTCTCCAAGTTGTCTTAATTACAGCTTGCTGGAACGCAATGTTCAATTGATGGGATCCATCAATTTAGCTAGCTGTTGCTTTAAATCAAATTGGAGAAAGAAACATTAATTTGTGATAAGATATAAGAACTGAAGACAGGAGACTATTTGGATATGGAGGGCGGGACAGATAAATGCATTTAACTAATTATTATTCTAAGCTGGATTCATTGATCTCTAACTTTCCCACTCATGCATGTACGTCCAGATAAACGTGCTAGCTAGTCAAGCTACACTGTACACCTATAAGTGCACGCAGCTTATCTGGCTTTGCAAAAGCGCGCGCGCGCATCATGATGATGTAGTATTTACGTATGTGCCCCTATAAATATATATATATATAGTAACGATATATACCCATTACATAATAATATTATAAAATAAAGACATTCTAGTAAAATACTGTTATTTTTATAAGATATTTTTATAAAAATATTTTTATTTTTAACATATTATTATGTAATATGTTGTAATATATATTGCGAATAAATCATTTTCCATAAACAAATCTATCGAAAAAATTCAACAATATTATAATTAAAAAGTGGATAATATATTACAAAAACTCCAAATAGATAACTTTGTCTTTATAAAATATAAATCTTACTAAAGACAAATGATTTTTTTTTTACATTTTTTATAAATAAAATTTACCTTTTTACAAAAATTTATATAAAATTTATCTATTTAAAATTACTTGTAAAGATCATTTGTGCATGCATGTGGTACTGGCCTTCTGGATCATATTGAATGCTCTTATATATCTTTTAAAACGAAACACAGCTAATTACTCACATATAATAAATATAGTTTATAATTATATATTAAGAACGTCGATCGCAGCTTGCTTCAGATATTGTATTTTCAAGCTCTTGCTTTTTTTTTTTCTTTTTTTTTTTCTAACGTATATTTTTGTATTAACTAGTCCTCATTTTTTTTAACCAATTGATTAATAAAGGTGATTTAATTTAGATTTTTTTTTAAGAAGTTATTGATTCTCTTTCAGTCCATAATTAAAACAAAGTATATAAAAGTAAAAAGAATTGAGGGGAGAGAAGATCAATTAATTAGGTGTTCAACCAAAATTTGAAGATGAAATTAATGCCCATGAATTTAAAAACTTTACTCATTGCATACTTAATTTAACTTAGTTATATATATATATATTCATCATTAAGATCATTGTGAGGGAGTTTTTCCCCGTCTCATATTATTGTCTAGGTCTAGCCCATTAGGGGGGGACTTACTAGAAGACACAATATGAGAGATTGTGAAGGGATAAGAAAGGACTAAGGATTGAGGGTGTCAGGAGAGTAAAATGGATGATTTGACATAAAGTAAGAAAAAACAAGGTATAAGGTGTCGAGAGAGAAAAGTAAAGAAGTGACTTAAAGCAGATAAGGGCAGTAGATAAAAAAACAAGGGGACCCTACGGATTGGAGACCTTCTGGACGGTTTGAGAGGCTTCTGGGATTTTTCTTTTTCAACTTCTTCTTCTTCTTCTTCAACCTTTAGAGAGAAAACATCTTCTCCAGCAAGTAGATCTCTATTGTACAGTGAGAAATAAGAGGCTATGAGACACTGTAAACAAGTATATTATAGTGGAAACACCCCTCCCCAAACTCCCGTGAACGTAGGCTTAGTGTCGAACCATGTAAATCTGTATATCCACCTCTCTTTATTTTCTCTACATTTAAATACTGTTCATTGCCATGGATGTACGCATTGATACTGTACAGAAGCACTGGACCACTGCAAGGGTTCCACATAGCACCAATCGAGACCCAGCTTTGAAGACTCGAGTTGCTATAACTTGGTCCAAAGGCGTGCGAAATACGACATTAATAGTGGCGCCGTCTATGGGATCGTTATAGATCTTGCGTGTACTTCATATGCATACGACAACCAGTTCCAAGCAACTCGAAATTTAAGAATGAGATTTTTCTTCGTGTATGCCGTCGAAGATTTTTCTATGGGGCCGGAAGCAGAAGGAGGACGATTTTCCAGCGTGCTAAATTATCTTTGAAGGAGCAGATGAAACTCTCCCGGATAATTGTTCTCAACCTTTTGACTTTAATTTTTATAAAAAAACACTGCCGCAAAAAATGGGCAACTCTTCACCCAGGCAATTCAGTGCACTACATTTAATTGCTTTCCATGCACGCAACGAAAGGCCGGGAACCCAAACTCCCTAGCTACTCAGACTGCGAATACTTAGTCAGTAGAGCACGTGGTTCAGAAAAAACTAGGCCAGGCTACACTGGACACGCTCGTAGGTAAGGACCAAGTGTGCACTGTACACTGGTGCATGGCATTAACAGTGCCATGCACGTGCCACGTCGGGTGCACGACACCCAGCCGCGAGCCTAGACCACCTGTGGGTGGCCTCTGCTCGGACCACCAATGGTCTCTAATGGCAGACCTACTGTCGGGAAGCCATGAGCAGTGCACTCCCGTGTGCACCTTAGCTTGCACACGGCGCAGAGGCTTTGCCAATCAGCGGCTCAACTAGGGGACCTCACCGGCAGTCACCTTGTGGCCCGCTGATGTTGTCTGTCCCCGCTGGACTGATCTTCGACCGCCTCGGTAGATGAACGCCATCTCACGGCCACGCACGACTTGGATTCACAGCGAACCCACGGCAGACTGTCGTGAACAACTTCTACTCCCGCAGACTATCATCACCTGGACCGCTAGCGTCTTCTGTCTGCCAGAGGGTGGTCTTCGACTGCCATGAAAAACCCGCGGCGACCCACAACCTCATGCCCAATGCAAGTAAGCTCATGGCCATTGCCACCGTGGGCTCGCGAGTAGCAAAACCACTTCCACCGTGACCCCCGGCGATCTCCATTACTAGTGAGGTACTCCTCACCCATAGGGTAAATCTCTCGGTCATGGGTTCCTCAGCTGTTAGCCTTCCAGGCTAACTCATCGGCTAGAGGCCTCCACTCCTTGGCCAAGCTACACGGCCGAGGTCTCCCCTCACCCGCTGAAGGACCCCCACTCGGCGGCCAGCCCCTCCATAGGCAGGGACTCGTCGGCCCATCACTCATCGACAGTGTCTTTCCTCTCCCATGACCTTGCACCGTGCGAGGGCCACCCCTTGGCCCATCATTCCACGGCCTCCTTTCCACAGCCACCTCTTCACAGACATCCATGTTCCTCGGTCAAAGACACTCATCAGCCGCCTACTCCTCATCTGCTCAGACTCCCCACATTGTGTAGGTTGAAAATCAAAAAAAAAAGAAAAAAAGAAAAAGAAAAAAGAAATGAAAAGAAAAAAATGATGACAAATAGTAGTGAACAAGCAAAAAAATAGGAAGAAACTGAAATCGAAATAAAAATGAGGAGCGAGGAAGAGAAGAAACGACCAAACAATAGTAGGCAAAAATCAGTCACAGCAGCTAAATGCTCCGGTTTGTCCCCCTCAAAACTTATGTGAATTCTATTTTACTAACACAATTATTTCATATGGTGCGAAACACTAGTTGTATGACTCGGCACAACATATCCAATTAGCATAACCTGCAACGACAAAATCAACTAGATTCCATCAAGAAAGTAAACTACACTAAACGGGAACTCTATTAAAAACTTACATCTCCGCTAGGTAAAAAGGGAAAGGTAGGCCTAAAAGGTTGTTTTGTTCCTCTCGCAGAAGAATGCGGGTAAGTCATTGACCACCCGGAGATAAAAGCTTACCTTTATCGTAAGTGTCAATAGGCGGGAGCGGGTTCAGTAACAAGACTGTCTGGACAATTTACCTCCCTGTGATATCATAGGAAAAGGTAAGCCTAAAAGGTTGTCTGATCCCTCCCTCAGTGGAGAGCAGAATCAACTTTGTGGCTACCTGAAGGACCTACCCTAGCCTCCGCTACGATGAAGTGTGGGATTAGCACTAGCTTGATCCAAATTTACCATTTCCTGTGATGTCAACGGGCGGGAGTGGGTCCAGAGCAAATTGCTTGAACAACTTACCTCCCTGCAAAGGATGATAGGCCAGTAGGTAGCTTAGTCTTCTCGTCTAGGAGAGCGGGACCAGCCCTGAGGTGGCCTGAATAACTTACGCCGACCCTCCATCATGGCGAAGGAGCGGATCAGCCATATCCCTATCCGAATTACCTCCCCACGAAACAATAGAAGGAAAGGTAGGCCTTAAAGATTGTATTATCCTTCCTGTGACGGAGTGCGGGTTAGCCTTTAGCTACCTGAAGTAAAAAGCTTTTACCTTCCTCATGAGAGTCAACGAGCGGGAGCGAGTTCAGTATAAAAAATGTCAAAACAATTTATCTCCATGCGGGATACCATAGGAAAGGTAGGCTTAAAATGTTGCCTTATCCTTCCTACAGTGAGAGCGAGATCAGCTTTACGGCTACCTGAATAACTTACCCCGACCCCTGCTACAACGAAATGTGGGATCAGCGTTAGCCTAACCTAAAATTACCAGTTCCTATAATGTCAATGGGCGGGAGCGGGTTCAGTAATAAACTATTCAAACGACTTACCTCCCTACGTGATATCATAGGGGAAGGTAAGCCTAAAAGGTTGCCTTATCCCTGCCCGAGTGGAGAGCGGGTTCAGCCCTGAGGTTGCGAATTACTTCTCCAGGGGAGAAAGAAGCGGTTTGGCTTAAGGCATTATGATCTCTCCTCGGTGGAGAGCAGGCCAAGTCCACGGACAGTCCGAACGAAGGAACGGAAGACATGGACATCATCAACGCAAACGACGACAATACAGGACAATCAAGATGAAATCACCATTAGCAGCTTTCCTCCCCGTGAGATGAAAGGGAAATGTAGGCCTAAAAGGTTGCCTTATCCCTCTCGCGGAGAAGTGTAGGTCAGCTCTTGGCCACCCGAAGACATAATCTTCATCAGTAGAATCTCCATCAACATAATCTCCATCAGCGGAATCTCCACCAATGAAATATTCATCAGCGAAATCTCCATCAATAGAATCTTCAGCCATAGAATCTCCATCAACAGAATCTTCACAAATAGAAACTAACACTTTGACAATGCATGAAGGGGCAAATGGAAAGGAAAGCTAAGGAAAAGCGGCGAGACAAAGCGAAAGAAAAGGAAAGGGAGAAGTAAATGGATAAGGCAGCAAAGGAAAGAAAAAAAGGAAATAGGAGCGAAAAAAAGGCGGCTAAAGGGAATAGCTATGTGAAATGCAGCTAAAGGAAATATGAAATGGAAGTAAAAGAAGGTTAAAGGTAATCGGTAGGACGAAGCGACGACATGAAGGCTCGGCGGGGTAGAGCCCCACCTAAAGACCGAGAAGCAAAAAAACTAACGACCTAGCAGAATGAGGTGAAGTGAATGGAAGACAGGCAGAAAAATTCCCATCGGACAGGTCCGATAGGAATTGGCGGGATAACTGTGAGGGAATTTTTCTCCCGGCAAATGGAATTTCCTAGGTCAAACCCATTGGGGGGACTCATTAGAAAACAAAATGTGAGAGAATGTGAGGGGACAAGAAGGGACTAAGGAGTGAGAGTGTCAGGAGAGGAAAATGAGTGATTTGATATAAAACAAGGGAAACCAAGGTGTAAGGTGTCAGGAGAGAAAAATAGAGAAGTGACTTAAAGCATATAGGGGGCAGGAGATAAAAGGCAAGGGGATCCTATGGATTGCGGACCTTTTGGACGGTTTGAGAGGCTTATGGGGTTTTTCTTCTTCTATATCTTCTTCAACATTTTGAGAGAGAATATTTTTTTCAGCAAGTAGATCTCCATTGTACAGTGAGAAATGAGAGGCTATGAGAGATTGTAAATAAATATATTATAGTAAAAACTCCCGGCCTTTCCAAACTCTCGAGGATATAGGCCTAATGTGAAATCACGTAAATCTGTGTGTCCATCTCTTTTTATTTTTCCTACATTTAAATACTGTTCATTGTCATGAATGTATAAACTGACACCGTACAGCCGCATCGGATGTACCACTGCCAAGGGCTCCACATAGTACCAATCGAAGCCCAACTCTAAAGACCCGAGTTACTAGAACTTGTCTCAAAGGCGTGTGAAATATAATGTTAACAATCATAATTAAATTTAACCTTTCAAAATAAATTTTAGTTGAAGTTACAAATTAATTAATAACAACAAGATATAAAATAATAGCAATAAATAGATATCCACCCACTGTACCATACATGTGGGGCGGAGAGAGTTTTACGTACCAACCGTTTGTTCTAGATTATAATTATCTGGAAGAATTGGGGAATATATCATAATAACCTGCATTAATTGCAATAATGCAAGCTTGTGCCGGTTGAAATAATAATAATAATAATAATAATAATAATAATATTATTATTATGATAATAGCATGCAGTCAACATATCATTGCATATACCATGCATGCATACCTTGTCCGCGTTTAGAATGTTATTGCATACGTACGGTCTTTCTGACTAAATATATATATATATATATATATTCCCGTTTGGGATATAAACTCATCTCAATTCATTTAAGTTGAGTTTAAATTTAAGCCTAATCCAATATCTAAATACACAATTTATAAATATTTAAAGGTCACTCAACTAAGACCTTTTTACACGTGCATGAGACTTACAATTTTTTTCAACTCAACATTTCTTTATATGCAGGACTAATAACTTTTTTTAATTTTTCATAAATATATTTAAACTCATTTTAATATCTAAACACATTTAAACTCAGCTTAAGTGGATCCCACAAAACTCATCCTACCATCTTAACTTACTACTATTTATAAATAATTCAATTCATTTCAACTTAGCTCAACATCCAAACGAGGCTTTATGAAAATTATATAAAAAAAAGGAATATAGATATAATATTTTTTTATAAAATTAAACACGTTATTTCATATAATATGTTAGATTTATTTTATAATAAAAGTAGTTTTATAATATGACGTATCACATCAAGTTATATAATAAACTTATAAATAATGTTTGTGAAACTTTTTAATAAAATTTTTTTATGATTAAAATATTTCTTTTATATAAATAAAATGTCGACTGTGACATTTAAAAAATAATTGACATGATGAAACTGACTAGTTTAATGAGCAGATGCTTTATATTTTTATACCCTTTAATTTTCGTGACCTGACAAAAAATTGGGTCTAGAGCAATACATATCTTAAAATTTGTAATTAGCTCTGACGTATTGAAGTAACAAGGCCTGAATATATAAAGTGAATGGAGGCCCACTATAATTAAAGAGAAATAGGCCCAGCGTGTTGACTAGATCCAAATAAAATTAGAACAAAAACTGACAAGAGCAGTGCTAGGGACACCGCTGCGGCTCCCGCTCGGTGTCCCGCTATGTGTTTTTTTTTTCAACAAATATTTTTTTAATATTTTTTAATATTTTTAAAAAATAAAAAAATCACATTTTTATTAAAAATTATTTTCTTAATTAAGAAATAAATAAAATAAAATAAAAAACAAAAAAAAAATCCCAGCGGGACTGGGAGCGGGGGATACATCATTTCCCAACTGACAATATATATTGAAGAGTTATTCTACAGATTATCTTTATGTCACATACGAAAAAAATAATAATTAAAAATGTATGGTATAAATTAAGATGGTGAATATAATTTTCCTATATTAAAAGGATCAAGATGCACCTGCATTAATAATTTATAAGCACAACCTAAACAATCAATTAGTCGGTGATTAATTATTGAGTTGATCTGTTACGTACATACAGTCACTTTTACATATTCATTACGTACTCTACTGATATGATTGGCCAAAATAGTTATTTTATATTAAAAAAAAGTGACGCAACCAATCATATTAGTAGAGTGAGCAAAGGAGTACGCAAATATGACTGTTCATATACAGAGTTTTTGTTTTTCCTTGGCTTATTCATTTACATTTTTTCGAGAATATTGTTCCTTGTTTGGTTGACTTATAATAATTTTGAGACAGATCATGACGCCCATATCAATATCCAACTGACCACACAATTGTATACATGATGTACTACGAATATTGGATGCATTATATTAAGCAGTATTCCCATTTCCTTCATGAGGTTAGCTAGCTCCATCTGAATTTATAATTTCTTGTGTTCTGAAAATGATTTTAATTTTGATCCCCATGCAGATCGATCCAGCTTATATAATTGGTTTATTTTTTGTAAATTCATTAGTGAGTACCGTAAAAATAATGATCATTGAGAAAACACAAAAGCTTTCTAATGAAGATATAATATAATATGAAAGTGATCATATTAAAAGTCCATATATAATATTTAAGTGATATTAAAGGTAGTTTATCGCTAATAATTTCATCCGATCGATCGGCCACATCACTGATCGATTGAGTCTCGATCAGTTTAAGGTGACAACAAAAAGAATGGAATTCAAATAAGTAATATGAGAGTTATGTGAAATCATCACTTGTCTTAAAAATTTAAATTAATAAGAATATGTAGATTTTATTATTTGTGTTATATTCTTAAAACTCTTCTTCACATGATGTGGATCATTCTCTCTCTTAATAAGTAGACCCAACACATAGAATATTTAATTAAATTGGCAGAGTCAAGCTGGTTTGTTCAGAACTTTTACTTTGATATCATATAAAATCACAATTTATTCTAAAACTTTAAATTAATAAAAAAAGATAGATTTTATTATTTATATTATATTCTTTACTACACCAACTCTTCGGATGATAAAATGATTGACTACGCAATGCATGTGGGGATCTGTCTCTTAATTGTCAATTCATACATACTCATTTTATTTGGAGAATTCCTAATTGGTGTCAAGATGGATCGATTTAATATCTCATCTACTTGTCACCTTTTAATTTGGCATGCACCTAATTAGCACAAGATAATTGCATCTATTGGCTTTAGTGACAAGTTTCCTAATGTGATTAGGGTTTCAATTGTAGACAATTTGAGTAGAGGTGTAGGTCGGGATAGTTGGTTGTACGACCCTCACCCATAGTACAGATGAGCAGCTCATGTCTGGATCACCTTCATGGGAGTTGTAGCCCTATTAAGATAAATGTAAATGATTCAAATATACATCTTCCTATCCTCTTAATCTTTTGAGATAAATGGTGATTTCATATGGTATCAGAGTAGAGATCTAGAGTTCAAAGCTTGACTCTACAATCTAACTTATTTAATTAAATGTTTCATGTGTTAGGCTCACTCATTGAGGAGTCAAGCTCACACATAAGGAGAACTGTTGAAATAAATATACCTCTTCCTATTAGCCTAAACTTTTGGGACAAATGATGATTTTATACAGTATTAAAGCAGAGATCCAGAGCTCAAACTCCTAATCTACACTCTAGTACTCCATTTAATTGAATATTTCATGTGTTAGCTAGGCTCACTCATTGAGGAGGAGTCTGGCCCATGCATAAGGAGAATTGTTAAAGTAAATATAAATGATTTAAATCTACCCAATCCTATCAGTTTAAGTTTTTGGGATAAGTGATGATTTCACATATTATTAAAGATCATAAGTTTGAACCCGACTCTATACTCTAGTACCCCATTTAATTAAATATTTTATATGTTAGGCTCACTCATTGAAAGAGGGGTTGGCCGACACATAAGAGAGAGTGTTAAGATAAATATAAATGATTAAATCCATGCATGTTGGAATTACCTGCAATCTAATTAGGAGATTATAAGAGATCTAAATATTACTTTTTGAGCACTTTTATCATCATTAAGACATCAAGACCTGCCCATATATATCTATATATATAAAGTCTACGGATATTGTGCTATCTGTTGTGGTCGACCATTCATGGGGACAAATAATTAAGAGTTATGCTACATATAGTCATTAAGTGTGTAAGTGCCGTGCAATCATTTTTAAAAAGAGTGGAACCTACTATTAAAAAATTAATTTTTTTTCATGTGGATCTAAATTTATTCACTTTTTTCAAAGAGATTGCGTGACGCTTGCGTACTCTATGACTATAAATATCATTTCTCTCTCTCTCTCTCTCTCTCTCTATATATATATATATGCGCACATGGCTTGGTGTATGCAATTGAATTACTACTCTTGATCGATGTTGACTATTAATCTTCAAGAAACTCGATCGACCCCCTTAATCAATAGTGACTGGCCGGGGTTGATGAATATTAGCTAACTAAAAAATTAATAATCATGAAACAATGTTATTTATAAATTCACCCCATAATTTGTATGTAATGGCTAGCTAGATTGGTTAAATTCGAAGTTAAATTTGTAGTTTTCAATATATATGACAATTAAGATGGTAGTAGTCATAAATTATCACTGGTCCTGGATAAGAATTAAGAGAACCTGCCTCATGCATGCATGTGATGTTAAACTATAAATTAAATAATAAAAATCTACATCTTTCTACCAATTTAAAATTTGGGAAAAGTGATGATTTGACATGGTATTAGAGCAGAGGTACTCCTGAGTTCGAATTTTGACTCTACACTCAGCTCATTTAGTTAAATATTTTACATGTTGGGCTCATTCATAGAGGATGAGTGTGGCCTACACGTAAGGCAGGGTGTTAAAATATAAATTAAATAATAAAAATCTACACCTTCCCATCAGGTTAAAGTTTTGGGACAAATGATGATTTCATAGCATGGAAGCCAAAATAGTATGTAGAAAGAGGATGATTCACGATGGGGTTGAATAAAAACCGACGGGATTGGCCGCCAGGATGGGAACTGATTGGCTGGTGTGCGGTGAAAAATTGAAAGAACCAATGTTCAGTGGTTCGGTCCCTGTTTGAAGCTGGACCGGATTGCTAAACTGACCGAAGGGGTAAAACTATATATTTTTTTAATATACCTTAATCAAAATGACGCCTTTCCACTTAGGTGTAAGTGGAACGGCGTCGTTTTACACCTTAAGTATACAACACATAATGAAAACAATGTTGTTTAGTATTAAAGCAAATGACGTCGTGCTATTAAAAATGTATGGAAAAAAAAATATGTATCAAACGACACCGTTTTATTTAAACTTAAGTGGACTAACGTCTTTTTGAGATGGGTCTTCTTCTTCCCTAACCTCTTCTCGATTCAAATCTCAGCCTCTGCAACTTTCTCTCTCTCTCTCTCTCTCTCTCTCTCTCTCTCTCTCTCTCTGTGAAACAGCTCACCGCCAGGGGAACCAAATGCCGACCGAGAACCGCCAGAGTCGATACGGCCAGTTTTCCTCCTCCCCATGACCCGTTACGGTTGATTGTTGTCCCCACTTTTTAATCGTCGGTCAGCGTCAGTTTTGAGCCCTAATTCATGATATTAGAAAAGCCACAAAATGTTGGAGACTTCATCAAGTATATATGGCTTTTTTCTTTTCTTTTTTTTATACAGGAGGTGGAGTGTTCAAACCTAATTCTCGCTTTTGGAGACCATGCCTTATGCCATCTAGTCCAAACAACCTTGGCAAGTATGACTCTTTTAGAGCTTAATTAACAAGGCAGATATATATAGGTGGATCGAGAAAAAAAAAGGGGCGATCGAGAGGATAAAGTACTGGACGGGTCATATGGGTGCGGGGTTTGGTGAGATCATCTAGGATTACATGATATTATTATTTAGATTGAATCAACTCCACACATTTTGGGGGAAATGCCCTAACTTAAATTTCGAGTACCTTTTGATCTAGCAAATACTTAAATAGAGGTACTCATGTTAATTAACTTAAGTAGAGGTAATGCTATACAATTATATATCCCCATCGTCAGGAGTACACTTTGTTGCCCAACCTCCACGCTTTGATACTAATAATAGAATTTGAGAGTTTTAAGTAAGAAAGAGATAACATATAAAATATTTATTAATTAATTAGTATTTTTGTAGATATTTTTCAAAATGAGAAATGATTTGTACAAGTTTAAAATAGACAAACCTATACAAACCCTTGTAAAAAAGTGGATCCTACTTAAAAAAATTACAAAAAAACTATTTTTTATTAGTGAGACCTCTTTTATTTATTTATTTATAAATAGCTTATATGAGACTTATCTATTTGGAATTTGTACCTAATATTACTTTTTCGAAATAAAACAAACTATATAGATACAAGTAAAACCTAATCATGAGTCAATCTTGATCCCATATCCTTGAAAGTAGTTAAATTTACATTACAACTTCAGTCCAAGGCATGGATTAATTATTTTCTAACAAGCAACTTTAGGGAAATAGATGCGCGCTTGAGATGTAAGTATCAATTTGTCACATGGCGCGTTAAAAGATTAACACGCCACACGCCACGTGAGACTGATGAAGGTACTTAATTCAAAATTCTTGATCCTCGAACATCAATATTGCAAAAGTTGAAAGATGTGATCTCAATTTATAAAAAATTGAAAATCATAATTAAGGATTAATTTTGTATCTAGTAGCTAATTAGGAATGCCTTTAATTATATGATTTTTTTTTCCTTAATAGAAGAGGACGGTACTCCAATGATGGTTAAAAAAGAACCATCTTTTTTATTAGTAGAAATGAAATGCTAGAGTTTCTTTTGGGTAAAACAAAATGATAAAAATTAAAATGAACATAAATCTTTATGCTAATTAGATATTTATGTGAAAAATATGAGCTGTTTAATATATGAGAAAAGCTATATACAACCATCCCTTGCGTAACCCGTGCAACCGGCTCTTAAAATATTTTATTTTTAAACTTTTTTGTTGTTAACTTGTTATCCTTTCGTCCCTCTCTCTCTCTATCAATTTTGTTTTCCTTATTCTTCCTCACTCTACAGACTCACGTGAATTCTAAGATATGAAACCCAAGTCAGCTCCTCTGTAAGCCTAACACTTCCAATCCGTTCACCTCTGCACAACGCAACTCCATGCTGTCGCTAAAGCCGTGAGCAGCCTCATGCAGTGCACCCAACTCCACAACCGTGCACTTGCATCCACACGAAGCCGAGAACCACTCAAAGCACTGCACGTCCTCTCGGTGTCAACCAACACCACTACTGTTTGAATCTATGCAATCCAGATTCAACCCAAGCTACTGCCAAATGCTACACTGCTCTACACACTGTAGCACCACCACTCCATCACCCTCTGTTTCTTTTTTTTTGTCCTTTCCAAACTCTATATTCTCAATAGAGAAATTCAGAGGAGAGAAATGTAGAGCGAGGAAGAAGAAGGTAAAAAAAAAAAAATGATTTCTTATGGTCTTCGCCAATCTCATTGCTAGTTACTCGGAAGTAGACATTAACGATGTGTGAAAGGTCTTTGACAGCATTGTAGCTTTGGTATGGGAGAGTGAGGAAGAAGAAGGAAAAAAAATTGATAGACAGAAAGAGGGACGCGAGGATAATAAGTTAACAACAGAAAAATTAAAAATATAAAATATTTTAAGAGCCCGTTGCACGGATTATACCAGGAGTTGTAGCTTTTCTCTTAATATGTATCATCAACTAGGCGGTAGGCATACGGGCGCCGTTAACGCCAAGAAGTACGCATGACAGTGTTGTGGTCCCTCTTTCTTCCTATACAAACACCTGGCTCTGACACCGTAAAAAATAAAGACCTTCCATTTTTATAAAGAAGATATTGGTCCCTACCTAGCAGCAGCCACAAGGGCTAGCTATCAAGTACAGCCAACCAATCCCAACTCGACAACATATCCTTAAAACTACCCTGGTTTTTCCAAAACCATTTAGTTTTCTCCCTTAAACCGCTTTCTGCACTGTTCTCAAACCACTCCTCATTCTATAAATATGTAACTTGTTTTCTTAACATTTTCACATTTGGCAAGAAGGAACACCATCCCAAATTAACTGTTTGTTTGTGTTCAGTTGCAGGTGGTTTTTGTTTTCCTTCTTTTTTGGGATTTTCTTGGATCCTGTTTTTTTTTTTCTCTCTTATTTTCTTGAGAAACTGAGATCATGGGAAGGGGTAGGGTTCAGCTTAAGCGTATAGAGAACAAAACCAACCGTCAGGTTACTTTTTCCAAAAGGAGAGGTGGGCTGCTCAAGAAGGCGCATGAGATCTCTGTGCTGTGTGATGCTGAGGTCGGTTTGATTGTCTTCTCAAACAAGGGAAAGCTTTTTGAGTACTCCACAGATTCATGGTATTATTCTACTTCTGATTCTTCTTGATCTTCCTCCTCTCCTTCTCTTTCAGTCATAAATGCAATACTTTTATTAGCAGACAGAATCGCTTAATTGCTTGATTTAATACAATAGTACACACACACATGATATATATAGTTCAGAAGCTCTAGGAGAGAGATTTCTGAAGCCTTATTCCAACAAAAGCTAACTAACCCTGGGTAGGTCCATATCTGACTGAAAGAGACCTTGAACTTCGGGAGATGAGACTAAAGAGTAAATGATATCAATTACACAAAGTACATATACATTTTGCTGAAGTACTTTAAGTATGGATTTCACTTGAGAAAACAATGTTATGTGCTTATAAAGATACCATATCAAAAGTATGTGGTGCATACATACATTTATGTGCAAACTAAATGCGAGTGAGTGTATAAATAGGTGAATTCTCCTAACGTTTTTAACGCAAAGCAGTAAATCTAAACAAGAACGTTACTTTAGAGAAGCTACCGTACTTGAAAGGTCTTAGAGTTATGATAAGTTTTCAAATGTCTCTTGGAGAAATGGGTTGAACTAGCGAGGGACACTTCAGAGGCTGGTGCAGTGCAGGGCCATTGACAGAATCTTCTGATCAGCAGGAAGTCAAGGATTTGTCAAAAAAATATGCAGACCTTAGAAGAGCTGGGTAACAATTAGCAATATGTGTTGGCTAAGGAAATGACATTATATATACGAGCAGATGAAGGCAACCCTAATTCCCTTAAAATGAGATCAAAGCCCCGGGATCGGATGGGTTTAGTTTCGATTTCTCGAATGGGCATGGCGGCGCCTGTGGTTGATGCATATGCTAGCTATTCATGCAGTGAATGGTGTAGCACTCTTTTTTCAAGGATTTTCGACCTAATTCCTGCCGCAACACAGTCTTTCAATGTGTTGCGAAGGTGTTGCCTAACATCTGAGGGCGCTGATGCCAGATCTAGTTAGTTCACAACAAACGACTTTTATTTGGGGGTGGGAGATTAATGATAAGACTCTCTTGGCCCAGGAATTGTAGTTTTTATCATATCCCAGTTGCCTTCAGTTGGTTAAAGCATATTGTTTGCAATTCATACATATTGGTTTTCCATATATTTCGTACTTTCCCCAAGAGTAAGAAGCTGGTGCGCCATTGTGGGTGTCTGTTTGTCTGCTGAAGAAAGAAAGGGGCTTGAGAGTGCTTCTGTTGGTTTCTTGGAATCAAGCAGCAATGCTTAAGCTCATTGGGCATACAGTACTGTTTGATGACCGGCAGTCAATGTGGTCCAGTTGACACCCGCGGACTGAATTAAGATTATCCCGATAACTAGTAAATCAACAAAATTATGAGACTGAGATGAAAAAAAAAAGACATAAATTAATAGAGAGAAAATTCTGGCTGAAAGATGGTATATTGATAAAATCCGAATTAGTTCATGAAGTCCACATATATGCCAGATCAACCGGCTTGATTCCGGTCGTTTGACGATTTAAGTGTCGGTTTTGGACCTTTAATTAATGATCTAGCTAGATTCCAATTTTAATTTACATCTAAGGAGTTATAGGATCTAACAACTATTTGGCCACCGAGAAGAGGGAAGAAAATAAAAGAACACAAATTCTAAATGGAAATCAATAAAATTACAGCTCAACAATGCCAAAGATCAAAATATTCGAGATTCGACAAAACAATTACCCAAATATTCAATGTAATTAGTTAGGTAACTTACCGAAAGTGAGAGAGAGAGAGAGAGAGAGAGAGAGAGAGAGAGAGAGAGAGAGA
>QEOT01123585.1:14140-30565 GCA_003123785.1 Pterocarya stenoptera
CTCTCTCTCTCTCTCTCTTATTTTCCTACAATTTTGTCAAAAACCAGCCTTCAATTTTTAACAAACCAAGATCAGTAATCAATCGGTTTGCCTGCCTAGAAACCAAATAAGAAAAAGGGGGTCAAAACCTTCCTTTTGATCAAATATCTCAGATAAATGATGAAGGCCTAGTTGGATGGAGCTTTAATTCAAAATCCAAAAGCCTCGACTCTTCAATATCCTATTCGTTTACAGCATGTTTTCAGCAACCAAAAGAGTATGGGCCAAAGGGCGTTTACGAGAAGAAATCACTTTAAAGAAGCCGAACTGTAGCTACCAGTATAGTTTCCGTCTAGAGAACATTTAACACTCGAGTATTTAAATTTTTTTTCTTTTCTCACATTTTCTCCGCAAACGAACAGAACTCCACTCACAAATTAAACTTAAAACCCACGCACGCACGCGCACACAAATTTGAACAGGGGCTGGTGCGAAGATTTATTCAATTTTAAACACCCAATCTCACGTAAAATACAAATAGACATTCTCAGAAGCAAAACAGAGTCATATATGCACACTATATATATTGCTTACAAGGAGTATCGGCATAGATGGTGCTCATGAGATCGGAGTGCCAGAGATTCCGGTAATTCTGCCGGAACTGCATTTTCTCCACCTGTTTATCCATGGCAGTTGAAACAAAGTGAGATAGCGATTGCAGCGAATAAAGATTCCAAATTAAAACCCTAGCTTCGAAGGGAAATCTTCAGCTTGGCGTTCGAAGAAGACGCGTCGTCTGGATGTTTACACAGACGCGGAGTCTGGTAAGTCGTTAAGTCTGCGTGTGCGTGTTTAAACGTAGAGGAAGAAATATAAATGCTCCCAAATTCGTAAAAGTACAGCTGCGAACGGAAGCTTCCATCAATGGTTGTTTGGATTCCCAAAAAAGTCTTCCCATCTGACCAATCCACGAGGAGAAAAAGTTTCTTACTTCTTTATCCATTATTATTTTATTATAATAATAATTGAGTTTATTATTGAAATAAATATTGAGTTTTTTAGATCCTAAAATATTACGATATAATAACATTTATATCATAGTCTATTTACAACTAACTATTAAATAATCTTTTGAAGTGGTAGATGAATTGGAGAGTAGTTGGTGTTCTAATATTCTATCATTGTCTATACTTAATCATGTATACTGATTTAGATTCCGTTTAAATTGAGACGTGATATCAACTCATCTTATTTCAGTTTATTATTATAATTTTTTTAAATTTTTAAATAAAATATAATAAAAAAATTCAAAATTTTTAAATTTTAAAACAATAATATTATTAAAAAATAATATTTTATTTAATTTTTAACTTTTTTGTCAATTCATTTTATTTCAATTCAATGTACAAACAACATCTTAAACTTAAAAAGAAGGAATAGTAATTTGTATAAACCAAGTATATAAGGTTCGTGCAAATCTTTTATAAAAAACTAAACCGTCACCAGCTCCTAAAAAATTGTAAGAAGCTTAAAAGATAAGACAATACTAGGATGCGTATCAAATGTGCATTCTAAATATGCACGCAAGTACACATGAATTTTTTTCTTTTAAATATTTTTAAACATTCTTAATTATTAAAAAAAATAAAAAAAATAAATTTATTACTAGTTAATTCTTTAATCATTAAGAAAAATAAAATAAAATATAGGAATGAGCACATTTAGGAATCATATTATTGTTTTCCTTAAAGGTATTTCTTAAAAGAGTAGTGCCACTCATGCCTAACAATGTATTTTTTTTATTTAAATATTTTTTAAATCACTTTAAATATTTTTTTAAAATAATAAAATTTACAAACTTATTTAAAACAATTCCTTAATCATTAAGTAAAAAATATTAAAAAAATAAAAATACAACTCAGTAGAAAAATTTGGTGGGAGTAATATTTCTCTTCTTAAAATTATCGGATATTGGTATCATTATATTCAAATTACTTTAGTCATAAATACAGTTGTAATTATAATTTATTTATTTTATTATGAATTTCTTTTTTTGGACAAAGTTAATTAAAAAATTATCTCAAACATCCACCTTTTAAAAAAATTCCTTTATTTACAAATTGTGTCATAACTATCTCGAGGTTGCATTCCTCAATGGAGAAGTTTCTCCATTATCCTTCCATCTAAGAAAGGTATCTCAGATTCTCAATGATTACAATAAAAACAACATTAAATAGCATTTCTGTATAAAAGATATCAAGGTATTCTTGGCACCCAAAACAACGTAAGGTTGCTTAAAAAACCAAAAGATATATCTTAGATTACAAAAGAAAGAAAAAAAAATGAATAAAAATATTATAAAATTAAAATGATTTGAATATTATTTTTATTTTAAAATTTGAAAAAAGGTATATTATTTTTTGTGTTTTATTTGAAAGTTTGAAAAAGTTGTATTAGATTTTTTATTTAAATAATAATTAAGTAATGATTAGATAAAAATTTTAAAAATTCGAAATTATAAAATGCTTTGTGTTTAAGTAATTGTGAGAAAAATATTATAAGAAATTTTGAGAATATCTAGATATTCATACAAGCCCTAAATATAAAACAAGAAAATTTCATATCTACTCCAAAGTCAAAAGTATATTATATTAAGAAAGGATTTGAAAAAAAAAAAAAAAATCTAACTTTTATCAGCCGTGCATACAAGAACAAGATAAAATTTCAAAACTAAAGTGAAAAATAATTGGTGAAGTTTTCGCATATGAGATGATATGAGATTTTATAAAATATGTATGAATAATATTGAGATATCTAAGTTGAGATAAGATTAAATGATTTTTAAATATACGTGTTTGTTTATATAGATGAGATGAGATGATTTTGACTATTTTTATAGGATTTGATATAAAGTTGAGTGCATCCCACCAATTATTGTATGCATTTTTAAATGTTTGGGTAATATTTATTTAAATGATTTCCAATAATTAATATCAAAAATTTATTATTTTTTTATATTTCAAATATATATTAAAATAATTCTCATAATTCGAGATTTCTAATAAACAATGACTACTTATAATCGTTTCGTATTAAATAATATCAGTAAGTGCCAAGACCTTTAGATCAATTGGCAACATCTTAATTTTTCATTAAGAGAATCAAGAATGGAATACCCAATCTCTATGTATAAAAAATATATATATCAATAATTTATATTTCAAATTATTTTTTATATATTTTTAATTTACAATATACATCAATTGGACGTGGAGATGTTACTCCAAAAACTTCCCAACGTCCTATAAAAAAAACTTCCAATCAAGAAATAGGTAATGTTTCAATAAATATAATTTCATCCATGGGCTAAATAAAACTGATTTTTTATACAGGCGTTCAGCAAAAAATTACAGGCGCACCAAAAAGGGATATTAACTTTTCTTATCATTAAATCACTATATAATAATGGCCATCACATGTGAAAAATTGGAAAACTCATGTCTACTTCCTGATTTGGTAATTCGAGAATTCATCACAGAAGACACTTCAATATTCTATATATTAAATTCGTATTACACAATTTATTTACGTTATAACCTGCAGTTTTATATATTTATGTCTGTTCAAAGTCAAGGGGTGTCATGAAATATTGATATTGAAAGCATCAATCATTGCAATATTAATTTGTGGAATGTATGAAATACAATTGGAAAAATAACAAGTACACCATCACAAAAAATCACTATATTACATATATGCTGAGTTTTTAATTACACTATCGATGGCCACCATTAACTGCCAACATGGGAATGGCAATCTCATCCCTTATTGCAGCCATAGATTGGCCTGCTTTAGTCGTCATGTCCACATTACGAGATGAGGATGCCCCATCACCAATTCCAAGCTCAATAATAAGGAGCTACATCCTGCTCTAGTTTTGAAATATCCAGTCATCGGAAGTCACCATTCTATAGCGCACAACATGCTATAATAATGAGTCATTGCCTCCTAACTGAATATGCAAGCATTAATTTCAAAATTTTAAAGCGTTCTTTCAACACACCAAAAGTACATTCTATGATATTATGAATTGATAAATGATGGTAATTAAAGTAGTCTTTATACCCTTCAAAATTGACATTGGTTGTAATGATCACTCATGTGATATCTTTCTCTAGGATAGGGATAGAATCCCTGAATGTATGGGAAAACAGAATCGACAAGATAATACTGACTTAAGAAATCCATTTAAATCCAAAGCACACAGTTAAATATTTATGAAGGGAAAAACAAATCACTTCCAACGATAAATATTTGAAAGCAAATATTATAAGATGTTTGTCACCACTCTCTCATGTTTATTAATTGTGTTTGTGTCGAATGTTGAAACATATTTATCACTATTTTCACATGTTTATTAATTGTTTGTGTCGAATGTTGAAACATGTCCCCAACAATGCGTTAGGTGTGTGCGTGGCCCACAAGCACGCAAAACATAGCCAAAGATTCCTCTGTCACTAATCTTCTAGAATCACACAACAAGTTATTCGTACGTAACAATGCACATAATGCACTAAATGTGGGTACCTCCATGTAGATCAAGTTCTTACAATTGTCAGGATATCCATTTAAGATTTGTATAATATATTGATCTTCATGGAGGCCTATATTATGTTGTGGCATTGGGTGATTCTATCCTCGTTGGGAGGACATGATCCTAATTAGGGTGACGACTTCTACTGCCTCAAGGTCGACCTCATTACCACTATCACTCCCTTCAGTCCATCAGATAACATGTTCGCCATCGACTTTAAAGTGTGTCAATGGACTTCTCACTAATACATTGTCATCATCCATTCTCTAACATTGGAGTGCATACTGTTTGTAGAAATACGTAAAAAGTCATACATCGGCAATATATTATTAACATTAAGAATTAATCCAAAAAACACTAATGTCCACAATCTCCAAATGTTAATAAACACACCGCAATTAGATTAAAGAAGTGCCTAAATATTATTTTTCACTTCTATTTTAAATTTGTTGGTTGTAAAATAAGCAGTAGGGTAGTTGTAAAAGAATTACGAGTTTGCTACACCCTAATATCGGTAGAAACCGATCACCGAGTACTCAGTAAATCATTTTGAACCAAGCTCTTCTCCTTAAACCCTAGCCACCTCTCAGTTCGTCGTCGCCGTTCATCACTCAATTCTTCATTTTTGTTTGTCGTCGCCATCTTTTACTCTATCTCTTTCTCTATTCCTTTATAAGGAGCTCAATCGGTTGAGGAAAGAGCAAGATCTCGGATTTGCTCGACGAGATGCACAAGATTTGATTCATTTTTTTTTCCTTCTTTTGTAATTCTGTGTTGGCTGATTTTTTATAAACAATGGGTTTACATATTCGAATTACGCCCAGTTGACTGAGCTTTACAGTGGATACAAGGACAAAGGTTTGTGCATATGTATTAATTTTTCAATTTCTCTAATATTTATATATAAGCATGCATTTATAGCCGTATGTACTTTTGTATTCTGTGTGGCCAGAAGAGCCTTGCGATCCATCCATTATAGATTTTGCTGGATTTTCATTTTTTTATCAGGAATTATGAAAACTCCACGAAGAAGTATAGAAGTATTCTTTAGTCTCGTTCTTTGTCAAAGACCCATGTCAGATTTTTCTTGTTACTGACTACTATTCTTTGAGATCTTATGAAATAGCCGCATTATAATATTGTTATAGAATTGTCTAAATTCTAATCTATTGGCATTTTTAATGGAAGGTTATGAACCTAGTTGGGAATTTGTTGCATTGTGGAATGTGGATGCAGTGACGTAATAAGGAAATCAACTAAATATAATGAAAGGATTCATATATGGAATAAGAGCAATGCAGGGGAAGTGTTTGACAGAATTCCTCATAGACTCATACTCATACATATTAGTTTGTTTTGGCTGATCTTAACACTCTTCCTTATTGTGCTCCCTTGCAAAGTATTCATTTACATGTCAGTTATTTTTTATTATTTAGCCTTTATAAATTTAGATGTAAATCCTTGTTTTAGTACTTTTTTTTATTTGAAATGATTCTTTTACCATTCATTTTCTTAGAGAATCTCTTCCTTATAGAACTTTTCGTGTAAATGCTTCAGTTTTCTCATTTTTGTAAGTTGTTATATGTCTTTTAGCAATGCTTTGTGTTTTATTTTAAAGAATACCAATAGCAATTATCACCTCCAGGAACCCCCACTGTGGCATGTAGCAGATTATTAAAAAAAAAAAGAAAAAAAAAAAGAAGAAGGTCGAAACAGTGTAGGATCGGGTCTGACCGGGTCCAGATTTGGTTATATTGTATCAGGTTGCAACCCTACATTAGTGGGCTGGATCCGATGAACCCGACTTTTGTCAGGTGGGCCATGTCGGATCTTGCAGACGGATCGGCCCAGAACCTTTTTATGCACAGCCTAGTAAACTCTACTTTTTATCAGAAGGACTACGTAGAAACTACATACTTCAAAAATGTATATAGATAACAATTTTCTTATTGATGTCGATTTCTTGTTGTGGGTATCGAATATTTCTATTTCTTTATTTGCTATGGGTTTCAATTCGATGTTTGTTGCGGTTTGGCCCCAAGTGAATCCAACACATTACCTGTCCGTCTGTAGGGTGAGGCAAGCTGGGAGGCCAATATAATATATGCCAAAAGCAATGTCCCTTCAATTCATTCAGCACACGAATCGATCCTCCACCCTTTTAACTTTTTTTTTTGGAAAAATTATTCTAATAAGTTATTATTCACTACTTTACAATTTATACCCTATTAAAAACATTCTTATATTCTATGAAAAACAACTCCACACCCTATGAAAAAAAATCTATAGATGTGAAGTGTGAAAGTAAATAGTAGCTGTTGCATAAAATTCTTATTTTTTCTGACTTTGCCATCTATTATGTTAAAATTTAATAGCATATATCTTGTCTGAAAAACCAATAAACAGGATTACTTTAGTGAAAAAATAAATTAATTTTTTTAATAATATTCTAAACTTTTTTTTTTTTTTTTTATATATATAGGGGATAAAGGGTCCAAACTTAATTCTCCTATTTAGAAATCAGGTCTTATCTAGTCCAAAAAATCTTAGCATCACTATTCGAATATTGTCCATTCATTTTTCATGAGATCGTATCCTTAAAATTTTGAACCAGGAGAATCTAGTAGCTCTCATTTGATAGATTCGTTTTCTTTCATCTTTATTTTTACGAAGCCAACAAAGAACCAACAATCAGAATATTTGGATGTTCCTAATTTTAGATGCAGCATCGAACTCAAGCTATAGCCATTTGCTTTTGGCATCTTTGCCCTATTATAAATATAGAGGTAACACTGTTCCTTGGGGCTCGGTCTGGAATCCAATTATCCGGATTTAGATCATGGTTTCCGACCCGATTTAAACCCGGGTTGAAACTCGCATTTCAAAATCCAGACCTATCCAGTCTGGGCTGGATATGAAATCCAGGTTCTGAATTTAAAATTCATACCCAGGTTTATATATATATAATAAGTTAAATATATTGGATTTCTTTTTTTTTTTTTCGTTTTACTTGCATTCAATTAAAAATGTAATTAGTTGCTTTTAGCGTGATTTACTTTTGACATAAAATTTAGTTTTCTATTCTAATATATTTTAAAAATGTAGTTTAGTTTTCAACATGACTTATTGAACAAACTTTAATAAAATATAGGCTTTTATATAAAAAGAGATTATGCTTCTCAACAACATTTTTTCTTAAAAAAATTATAATAAAATATAGGCTTTTAGATAATAAAAAACAATTATGCTTTTCAACATTATTTTTTTCTTGAAAAAAATTAATAACATATAAGCTTTTGTAAAACAAGATAAAAAAAATGGGTACAACCCAAAATCCAGATTTTCTGGTTTTAAAAGCCTAGTTTCTTTTGGATTCTGACTCGGGTCATAATCCAAGCTAACACGAGCCGGGTATACCCATTTATCCAGGTTGGTGATCAGCGCTATATATAGTACTCTTTACTAGGCAATTTAGATAAGAGAAATGCTAGATCTACCAAAAGTTCTTACAAAAATATATTTATAAATTGATGTGGCTTAATGTGATGTATTTTATAATAATTTTTTTTTATAAGAAGTGTTTCTTCTCATCCAATCTCATCTCATCATTATAATTTTTCAAAATTTTCATACAAAATATAATAAAGAAGTCAACTTTTTCAAATCCCAAAACAATAATAATATTCTAACATTATTTTATTCAACATTCAACACATTTCATCTTAACTCACTATCCAAACATCTTAACGTTTCAGATCAAACTACATCAACTTACCACTATACTTTTCTTTTTTTTTTTTAAAGGTTTGTGGCTTTTGTTTGGAAAAATGATTTACACACAATATTTTTCACAACACTTTATACAACTACGCTTTAAATGACGGGTATTTTTGTAAAACATCTTATAAAAGTAACATCATTTCTATACCCTCATCTTATAATATTGTTATAAAATATCTTTTGAAAATGTATTGTGTGTATGTCATTACTTATTGTTTGACCGGATCTCACCTATTCTATTGTTACTCTAATTTATTAGAAAAATAAAGATATGACAAATTTTTGTATTTTGATTCAAGAAATTCATTCAAATCACCTTTGATGATCATGCAGATGATTGGAGGATCCGACCGGATCAAGTCTCAAGAATTTTAAAAAAATAATAATAAGAGTAATGATACACCTATAATTTTTTTATAATTTATTTTCAAACAACCAAATGAAATCATGCCATTCTATTAAAACTAAAATTTAATATTACAAAATTACCCTCCATTTTATCATTTTCCAAAAACTAATATGAAAAATAATTTATATAGATAGTTTTTAAAATAGTTTTCTAAACATATTTCTCTCGAGTAATGATATACATGCAATTCATTTTTAACTTTTTTTTAACCTATTTCACAATCAACCAATGTAACATGCAATTTCATTAAAAACGAGTTTCAATTTTATAAAACTATCTTTCATTTAATGTAGACTTATAAAAGAATTGTTAGACTATATATTATAAATTTATAAGTTAATCAATAATGTTCTGTGAATTATTAGCTATGGTTGTAAGATCAATCCGGTGGCAAAGAAATAGGCACTGCGTCTTTAATGGGATTTTACTAATTCCAATAAAGTTTTTCTCAATTCATAACAATAGAAATGTTTTAGGTACAAAAAAAAAAAAAATTCTATAAAAGTAGACCCACAACTTAATATAACTTGATGTCGTATATCAGATTAAAAACTTACTTTTATTATAAAATAGATCTAACATACTATATAAAATCAAATCAATTTATAAATTTTTTTTAAAAATCTCTTTATAGTTATAGCAATTTTTATTATATAAATTAATACATCCAAAAAAACTGCAGAACACATCACTTTCCAGCTGAGTAGCTAGATGGAGAGCCCTAGATGCTAAACTCCTATAAGGCTAATTGGAATGTGGCAATTGATTCTATGAATAATAGGATTGGCGTGGGTATTATTGTACACGACTTTAAGGGAATGTTCAAGAACCTTGGAAAAACCATTACCATTTTGCTTAGAACCAGTGCGGTAGAGGCTTTGGATTCAATAAAAGTTATGTTTTTCTGCCATGAAAACTAGGATTGGATAAATTGTTGTTTGAAAGTGATTCTTTGCAAGTGGTTAATAGTTTAAATGATCCAAATGTTAATCTTAGTAGGTATGGTTTAGACTCATTTGGACATTTAGAATATCTCAAAATTAGGTAAATAGTAGTGAAATGATTAAGTTAAGATATTTTATTAGGTTATAGAAAAAGGGAGAGCAAAAAATTGAATTAAAATATTATAAAGTTACAAATTTGTTTAAATATTATTTTTAATTTAAAATTCAAAAAGTTATATTTTTTGTATTTTTTGTGTATTATAAAGAGAGGGTGTGGTTCTCCAACAAAATCCTATTAAAAAAACTATAATACTAACAAAAAAAATTGGGTTACATTAAAGGAATGCCGATATAATGAGATGAGATGAAAATTTTGTGAATAGTACTAAGATGACTTGTGCATAGTAGTGAGATAGTTTGAGATAAATATTTATTGAATTTTGAAAAATGAAAGAAACATGAATAAAAAAATATTATAAAATTAAAATATTATAAAGAAGAGGTGTGGTTCTCCAACAAAATCCCATTAAATCAACTATAGTGCTAACAAAAAAATCGAGCTACATTAAAACACTGCCTTAGAGCAGTCTCATTCTCATTGGAATAGCTATAGGAAAATAAAATGCTTCAAATAGCTATTGGGACAAAAAACTAGCAGCATTGGATTAGGCAAAGTGTATCTACAGTTAGTTTTAGCTAAAGTATTTCCAAAACTAAAGTCATATTTGCTTTAAACTGTAGATGAACCAAATCTTTATTTTAGTTAGGATTGTGCAAATACTCCGTTAGCTCTAACTCCGTCTGACCTCTACTCCAATTCTGATTCTAACTACGACGGAGTTGGAGTATTCGGAATTCAGAGTCGAAGTTTCTTTGAGAATACAGTCGGAATTGGTGTCGAAGTCGGAGTTCGGAGGCTCCAAAGCCTCTAAACTCCGACTTAAAAAAAAAAAAAAAAAATCAGATGTAAAACGATTACATTTGAAATTTTTTTAAAAACCAAACAAAACGAAGCCGTTCCATTTCAAGTGGAACGACACCGTTTTCTTCACACATTTTCTTCACACGTCATTTTCTTCTCCCCTCACTCTTCCGCGATTGTTCTCTAACTCTCTCTATTTCTTCCGTTATTTCCTTCATGCCGAGCCATTTGACGTCGTCATGAGCCCAGGCCCACCGTATAATACTTCCCGTTAGCATCAATTGGTATATTACCACTTCCTCTACTCCTCATTTGATTCGCAATTGATGTTTATTTGTGATGATTTTTGAATTTTAGGGTTTTCAATTTTGAAAATTTTGTTATGATGGAACATTCAACAAGCATATATATTGTTATGGTTCTTGATTTTGGAGTGTGTAGAAATATGTGTGTATTGAAGAAATGGTTGTAATCAACTTTAGTTCACAGAAGCATAAATAAGACAATGAACGAAAGGTGTTTCTAAAAATGTAACTTAGAAAAACTTTGTTGTATTACTCTGAATTAATACTTCATATTCACTTCTACTCTTTGACAGAACACTTTTGCAGTTGATGGTGTGAGTTTAGACAAATTTAAGTTGACAATTTGTAAAATCAGATTCCTTTTGAATGCACTTATTTTAGTGGAATCTTGTGTATTGCCGTGTACTGTTGGGTCAGCTTGTTCCAAACATATAATGTCATAGGTAATAATAAATTATTCCATGACTACGGCCATCTGGTTCACCGATACTACCAAAAAAGTTGGATCCAAAGTACACATGAAAATAATGATCTTCTTCTTTTATTATTTTTTTAATCTCTTTGTACTCTGTGGCTGTAATAATCTCTATTCCTAACACACAATGACCACTTAAATATATATTTGATCTGAGATATGCATTTATATCTTCATCATAGTTCATTTAGCCAAATACAATAATTGTGCTCTACATACCAGTAATAAGCTTTTGATCTATTCGTAATTAAATATTACAATTAGTAACTATCATATCTATTATAATTCTTAGTAAATTACAACTAATGCCAAGTTAGAGAAAAAAAATATATGACCATACGAGATTGAGCATCATGATTTATGGGTATATACATGAACATATACAAGAAAGATCGATCAATCAAGATTTATGGGTACTCGATATTGACCTTATATTATGATTCGATTGAGTTATTAATCTATTAATTAGATTGACTCAAAATTTCAAACTGATCATCATTTAGTATTTGGGTGGAGGACAAGAGTTCAATATTTATATTAATTAAATGATAAGTAAATAAGATGATAAATTATACTTTTCATTCATAAATTATCTTTTATTTTTTATTATAAAATCAACTACATGCAGTGCATCATATAATTTTTTTTTTTTTTCTAATTTGTTTGCTTCTGATTTATTTTTTTAGCACCATTGAGATAGATATGGATGATACACTTAGTAGGGACAATCGTCCAGAAGGGGATGCCACAATTCTTACACCAACAGGTACTTTCACCTCTAGACCCACATCTGCAATAGTTACTTCATGTGCAAGTAGTCAAGTCCCAATAGATGTAGAATATGAGGATATATTTAATGAGGAGGAGGAGATACATATTGAGCACGATCGACCACCACAACCTACTAAAAAAAAGTCATGGACATGAGAATATTTCACCAAAATTCTTGGTGATCATGCGAATCCGTAGGCGAGATGCTACCGCTGTGGGCAACTTTGTGGATGTCATTTGAAGAAGCAAGGAACCTCTATATTAATAGCACATCTTAATAGTTGGCAGCTGTATAAGATACACAAGGGATTGAAGACCACTGATTAGACCAAGCTCAACTACGAAACTTCTACTACTATTGATGGTACGTAGATTAAGAAACTATTAATCCCTCAATACAGTGAGAAGATGTTGAGGGAATTACTTGCGGAGATGATCATCTGTGATGAGATGCCTTTTACCACAGTTGACAAAAAATGCTTTCGTAAATTTGTCCACACTCTTGAGTCATGATTTTCCATGCCATCACGGTATACGATGATGCGGGATTGTTTGAAGATGCATGCAAATGAGAAGGCAGAAATGAAGGAGATGATTCTTACCACTAGCCAAAGAGTGTTATTTACGACTGATACATGAACTTCTATACAAAATGTCAACTACATGTGTATCACATTACACTTTATTGATAGTGAATGGATGTTGCAGAAGTAGATTATTGACTTTAAAAAAAATTTTGATCATATGGGTTCATCCATTAGAGAGGAGATGGATGATTGTATAAATGATTGATGAATTAGAAAAGTACTTTGTATCACAATTGACAGTGCTAGTGCTAATGACACTGCAATTGATTAGTTCAAGTGAAATACGACAGTAAAAGATGATATCATTCGTGAGCATGAGTTTATCCATGTTCGATATTGTGTTTATATCATCAACTTCATAGTTGCTGAGGGGTTAAAAAAGGTTAATGATTCCATTACCAAAGTTCACAACCTTATGAGATATGTGAGGGCTTTCCCTAGAGGCTTGGCAAGTCTAAGGCAATAGCCGAATAACTTGAGATTGGATGTTCTAATATGTTGTGTTTGGACGTTCTAATTCAATGGAACTCTACATACATAATGTTGAATGTGGCGTAAAAGTACCAAAAAATATTTGAGTAGATGGAGCTTGAGGATGGGGGCCTGAGGTATGTTTTGCTGAAGTTAGTATGGGAGAGAAGTAGGCTTAGTGTAAGGGTGGGCAGTAGGGGCGGGTTGACTCTAGTGGGGCCTCACCCCGTCCCTCGTTCCACACCCTCCCATTTTTAATATAAAAAATTATAATTTTTAATATTTATATAAATATATTGTATATAGATATATATAATTTGTTAAAAACTTAAATTCAATTTCAAGTTAATGGATTGTCTTGACCTCCTAGACCAACTATTATATAAGAGGTCAAAGTAATACAATAGTCATACTTAAGTAATAAGAGACTTACTATTTATTGTGTCTTTGTGGTTTTTAATTTGGAATTTTATTTGATGTTTAGGCTGTACAATAGCTCTTGATGGGTTATTGTCACAATATTGTCTATATAGTTGCAAACTTTTATCAAGTATCTGGGTTCATTTCTTTGCCTTTTCTGGTACAAGAAACATAGAGAAAAAAGGACAAAGTCGGAAGGAAAAAAAATCGATTCGATAGAAAATTATCTTTCGACTTTGAATCTATATACCATATGTATCTCTTTTATTCAAACTACGAAATTATTTACTTATAATATTTGTTCACATTTTTGTTTTTTGTGACCATATTCCTAATTTCTTCTAGTTCTATTTACATTTGAATTAGATAACATTCTTGTGGTTTACTATAGTACAAAATCACTTCATTTTCTTCACTCCATGAACACATGATGAAAAATGTATAGTTATTGACTGAATGGTTGCTAGTGATGAATCATGACAGATTGGAAATTATTGTCAAATTATAATTACTAATTTGTAGTTTTTTGTTTTATTCTGATACATTATTACGTTGTACAAATGTAAGTTGGTTGAGGACTTTGGTTGTTTAGTTAATGTTTGGTTGTGATTGTGCTGGTTGTTTGGGGGCTCCTTTGTATTTTTTATTTTTTATTTTTATATTGTGCTTGTCATTGTGCATTTACTTCTCTTTAGTTTTGTAATGTATGTAATTTAATCATTATATTTAAGTTTTTTAATTTATTTTTACATCATTTTTAGAAACTCACTAAGGTGTAGATATTTTTTTTTACAGTATTTCAGAAACTCAAATATCATAATGTGCCTTGGGCTTTGGGCTTTAGAAGTGGGCCCAGAGATTCGAAATTGGGCCTTGGCCCAAGCACACTTTGATCGGAGCTTCGACTTTCAATCGGAGATGAACTCCAACTCCAATCGGAGTCGAACTCCAACTCCAATCGGAGTCGGAGTTAGAGTACACGATTACCTCCGACAGAGGTTGGAGGTGGGCACTCCAATGAACCGACTCCGTCAGAGTCGGGGCCCACTCTTGATTTTATTGTTTCTTTTGGAACACTCTCTCTCCACTACTCGAACCGTAGGCCTAAGCACTTGTTTAGGATGTGTTTTGTTGTTTATATGAATGCATTTCTATGGAAAGCATTGTATATATTAGATTAAGAATGCATGCATAATATAGTCATGGTTCTAACAATGGTTTGAAGAAAGTCATTGATTGGTGCGGTAGTAAATTTTGTTTTACTACGGGTACCACAAAAAAGTTGTTCATAGATTATGCATTTGATAGATAATAGGAAGTGTATTAAAAAAGAAAGCCCCATCTTGCTGGTTAGAAACCTCATTTGACATGATCACTCTAAGCATCTCTATTTAGCTTCATATAATTTGAGACACTTGGATGCTAGGTTCAGGCCCATTGCTTTTGCCATTACCTGTCCGTTAAGGATGCATAGTGATAGTTCTCATAAATAAGAACATGTTGGGATATAGGTTTCTAGTAATGAGCTTGAGAATTTATTATGTTATGTTACGGAAAGTTACTTATTACATGGTTTTTGCTTTCAGTTGGGAGCTTTAGGAAGCAATGTACTGAACTGGGTTTCATTCACATTCTCTTAAAACTAGTTGGTTGAAGTTCTCTCCCATTTTTCTAGTTCAGGTACAGGTTGCGATTCATATATGAAATATGTACTGCTTTTTTTTTTAACCAGTTGGGTTATATATAAGTACTGCTTTTGTTCGTAGATTTGGTTCTTTTTCCATGACTGATGTTCACCAGGTAATTATCCAAGTTTTTCTTATATATTCAATCTCCGAGTCTATATTGTCAAGGAAATCTGTAGTTATATTGTAGCTGTAAAGTAGTTCCTTGAATTTCGGTGATGGAGGTGCTATCTTAAATCGGAAAATACTTTTGGCCATTATTCTGGACAATCTGGTGTTTGCTCCTAGTTCTGGAATCTATCTGTTGTTGTGGATGCAACTTGTTGTTCTAAACCAAGATATCGAAGGGATGTTGCTGTGGATCATGTTTTTTGTTGGAAGTGCAGCAACTTTTTTTTATTACTATTTACTATTATTTAATATTTTATCATTATTTTTTCACGATTATTCACAGATCATTTGATATCACCTTACTACCTAAATGTAGCCTAAGACTACTGTGAAAGAAAAATAAGGAAGTCCTTTTCTTGACTAATTGGCTTTCGTGGCATATCAAATGGTGAAGATTTACCTCTTCTTTCTTTTTCCTATCACAAATATATCAAGTCATATCTCAATTAAATTAGACAAAAGAGAATTATCTTTTGTGCCGTGATCAGCCCCTTCTTAATCGTTTTGGAAAGTCTTTCGCTGTAGAAGATATACTTTGATTGGGAAAGAGTGATGTTGAGTTTTATATAATGTAGTTATAATGTTGGCTAATACTTTTTTGGTATAAGAAGATGCTGAGGGTTATAAGTTTAGCCGTTTGTGATTATTAGCATTAAATCACCATTGAAAATATGATTTTTTAACCAATAATTTAATTAGAATATGATAATTAATTAACATATAATCGATAGAATGGTAAAATATGATCAAAATAAATAAATTAAAAAATTTGAAAAAAATATTATTTTGTTATTACATAAAGAATAAATAAATAATCCAATGTAGAGATTATATATGAATGGAATAGGAAAAAATAAATTCATGCCATATTAGCTAAGAGTCATGCTAGGTTGGACAACAGCTGGACGTGCC
>QEOT01123585.1:34363-71585 GCA_003123785.1 Pterocarya stenoptera
AGAGAGGCCCTAAAAAATTCCTCACAGAAAGAGAGAGAAACTCCGATAGAAAGTGCGAGAAAATCAAGCAAAGAAACCAGTAGAGGAAGAAAGCTAGCTAGCTGGGCAGCACCCCCCACAGCTCCAAGCTCCTTTGAGATCTTTCCAGCTCTTTTCTGTCTTTGATCTTTCTTTCTTTTTTCCGCTCGGTTTATCTTCTGTTTGTTTTTTTTTTATAAATTTCAAAATATATATATATGAGGATCCGCAAGAACACGAAGCTCTCATCCCTGTGGTTCAGCTCATCGCACGCTTTAGCTCCCGAGTCCCTCCAGACGCACGTGTGCCAGCTCAACCAGTCGCCCTGGGATGCGATTTCCTTCGGCCCAGACACCTCTCACCAGGTCAGTCCCCCAATCTTCCATTTCTTTTCATCTCAGCAGATCTATCTGCCAAAACCCTCTTTTGTATATATCTTTGTCCATTTCGAACCCCCCTTCATCTTGTATTTTTTTTTTTTCTCTAGGGTTTTCTTCGTTTTCTTCGTCCCCACATTTAGGGTTGTCGGAAACCCTGATTTCTTTTACTTTTTATCGTGTATTTACCCCCCGAATACCCGATTAGGTTAATGGGTCCTCCTCGTTTTTCTGTATAATGATATTATCCTTCGGTTCTTATGTACAGTTCGACGGAGAAGATAGCTTCACGGGAAATGCGAGCCTGGGCGATTCTGTTGGAGCTGAAGAGATCAGGTAAACTAAAAAACCTTACTGCAATCCTTTAAATTCGAATAGTTTTTCCAATTTGTGTCGTATTTTTCTCTTCTGGGGTATTAGCTAGGGTTTTCCATTCCATTCGGAACTAGTAGTTTGATATGAGAGTAATTATCCAAATTTCGTTGCTGAACGCATGTAAAACTAGTCAGTTGCCTGGTTTTGGCTTCAAATATTATCTGTACGCGCAGTGTTGCGTCGATGATGAACGCGGTGGCAGCGAAGGCGGAGTATATGGTTGTGGAAGATAACGATATCGTCGACCATAGCGAAGAAAGGTCAAGAAGCTGGAATGAGTTCGGGTCGGAGAAGCTGCGACTGGGAGGGAGGAGCTCGTGCTGCCAGAAAACCGATGGGAAAGGTTGGCAATGTAGGAACGAGGCCAAAGAAGGTCAATCCTTTTGCGATCACCACCTATCCCTTCTTAGGTCTTACAACAACAACAACACCATTAATGGCAGTCTCAGGAGAGCCCCTGAAGCAGCAGCGGTCCCAGGGGCTCGTCGCGCGAGAGGTCGGGCGGGGAAGAAGGGTTCGTCCTCGAACCCTTACGAATTCTACTACTACTCTGGGTTCGGCCCGCTGTGGGGGAGGAAGAGAGGCGATAGAAGATCAGGTGGGAACAAGAGAAATATCGAAGCCGCCAAACTCGTCGACAACAACGGCACCGCCACTAATATTACTACTGCTACTACTACTGCTCAAAGAGATCAAAGCACTCCCTCCTCCTCGCAATTCGATAACGGTGAGGATTTCGATTACGTGGATGAGGAAGACGACGACGACGACGACGACGAAGACGAGGACGCCGCCGCCAACAACGACAGCGGCAAGATCAAGAGGATGCGGAAGCCGGTGAAAGCTCGATCCTTGAAGTCTCTGATGTAGGGGTACTCGGTTTGGTTAATTTTATGGCGGATTTAGATTTTTGTATATGAAAATGTGCGTGTGTTTGTGCTTTTCGGTGTCGAGATTATCGTAAATTTATTTTTTTTTCCCATTATTCTGTGGGTTAATGGAGGTCATGTTGTTTTTTAGGTTTGAAGGAACTACCTTTTTTTTGTTTGTTTTTTTCTTTTTGAAGTTTAAAGTTGCGTTGTGTTTTGTCGCGGGTGAGGTTAGGTTCTCTCCTCAGCCTCAAACCATAGACGGAAGTAGTTTTTCTAGGGTGTGACTCGGGTGGACCAAGATGTCAGTCAATGTTTTGAAATGGAAGAGCTAGAACGTAATTTCCAATTCTGACCTCAATTTTTTTTCATGGTGACGTGGCACCACACGATTCTTGTCGCAATTAATTATTATGATCATATGGAATAGAAAAATGAGATGTTCATTCACAAATAAATGTAGTTAAATTTATTATAAAAAAAAAAGAAAAGAAAATTTTAGTTAAATTTTGGATCTAATTTGTGTTGAAATTTGATTCTGCCGATAAGAGAAATAGATTGATTAAGCCTTGTTTGTTTTTATAATTTCTTTTAATTCATTTCATCTTATTATTATTATAAATTTTTTAAATTTTCATACAAAATAAAATAAATAATTCAATTTTTTTAAATCTCAAAACAAAAATATATTAAAAAAATATTTTATTACAATATTTATTTAACTATTAACTTTAATCTCAACTTATATTATCTCATCTCATATACCAAAATAAACAAGTGACTTTTATAACATTTTTTTTATTGCTGTTAGCAGACTGTACCGCTAGTACATTTTAAAACTTTATTTTAAAATATTTTTTAAACATCTTTAGAAAAAAATATATATATAAAATTTTATTAATTACATTCACTTACTTAACTATTTAGTAAAATAAAAAGTTAAAATACGCGAATAATGATTTTAAGCAGTAACTTTGAAGAACTCTACTAGCATTTAACTATTGATATATATTCGAATGAATTATTTAAATAATATTAAATACTCAATAAATATTGTAATTGCTTATATTTTACAGTTGCTATAATCTTATTAAAAAATTCTATTTTTTTTCCTCACAAATTATATATTTTTTTCTCTTATCAAATATGTGATATATGACTAATGAGTAGAAGAATTCAATAAATTTAAGAAAAATAAAAAAAAATATTTTTTTTTTAAATATAATATGTGAAAATGATAAATAGCAAAATTTTATATTATTTGAAGTCTAGAGTTTAGGTAGGAATCAAGCTCTGAAAATGAGTACTGGTCAATTAGCTTTTATAATTGAGGTCTTATTATAAAAGGACAGGAATCACTCACTTTCAAACAATGTAATCCTACTGAACATCACCATCATAGACTCAATCGTTTTTAATGTTTTCAAGTTTAAGATAAGATTGTAAGAAAGTATTTTCTTGGTCTCCCAATTTTCTTGAACTCTTATATTCTGGATTTGTGTTGTGACATAATTCTAGTTGTTGATTACCTTTTTAATTTTTTAATACTTATGTAATTTTATGTTTTCTACATATTTATTTGTATTGTTTATATTTTAATGTTTTATTTTAACCTATTTTGGGCTTCTTCTTTTTCTTTTTCTTTTTTTTTTCATTTTCTTGTTGATTTGTTCATTTTTAAATGTAGTTTTTAAATGATTTTAGGAAAGTATTTTTTTAGTTTTTATATTTTAAAAATAATCTTAAGATCTTTATATGATTTTTGTTAACTATTTAGAAAATTACTCATATATATATATTGTTGTTTTCTTAGCCATGTGACATTTCATGTTAGTATTTACTATTTCCATGGATAAAAATGTAAAAACCAAATAGAAAAACGATGAAATTAAAAACTAAAATGATTAGACTATAAGGCCTTGTTTGGATGGTGAAATGAGATGGTCTTAGATGAAAGTTAAAAATTGAATAAAATATTGTTAGAATATTATTTTTTAATATTACTATTATTTTGAGATTTGAAAATTTTGAATTATTTATTATATTTTATGTGAAAAATTAAAAAAATTATAATGATAAAATAAAACGAGACAAGACGAAATAAAACCATTACAGTATCCAAACAAGCCCAAAACTCAATGATGATTATTACAATATTTAACTAAATAAATCGATATTTCAGGTTGTTGCCTAAACCCAAATGTCATGTCATGGCTCAAATAAATTATAATCGTAGGGGCTAGCTTCTTAAGCTTCTTCACAATGCTATCAGATAATCAGTGACAATCACAATGCTTCATAATTTCATTTGGCACAAAGTTGTAATTTTTTGATAATTCTTTAAATGAGATGAATGGATAGGGATTCCCTTTTATCTCTTTTAAATCACCAAATTTGTTCCCTTTTAAACGGTAAATTTGGCATATAGTATTGTCACATATAATTTAAGAGTAATGTTAGATACAGTTATAGATTGCGCAAGTGTCGTGCAATCTTTTTTGTAAAAAAGTAAGATTTATTATTAAAAAATTATTATTTTTTATTAAATAGGTATTTATTTACTCAATTTTTTTAAAAGAGTTGTGCGATCTTTACACATTCCATGATAATATCATTTCTTATAATTTAAACGGTACGAAGATATATGTGAGTTCATAATTATCCAAGCCTCTTAAAAGTTAGACATCTGTACATACCCATACATAAATATATGGATATACAGATCCAAAGTGATAAGAACTTGGCCTTAGTGGTATGCCGTTTCCACATCCAAAGATTCAAAAGCTCAAATCTTTAGATGCAAATAGTTTTTAAGAGTCATGCTAAATCGGTGAAAAGTTGATGATTTTCTTGAATAATGTGATGGAGACTATCTACATATATAAATATATATATTATGAGCATATAATTGAGATTTTAATTGGTCTTGAACAAAAAAAAAGAAAAAAGTGAGTAAATACTTTTTTAATCATTAAGTAAAAAAAAAAAATCTCATTCGGGACACATCTTCGAGACTCAAATTCGGATCCCAAAGTATTTCTCTTTTAAAAGAAGACGAGTTTGGTGAAAAAAATTGTTTATTTTTTAGAGAGAGAGAGAGATGAAATCCAAAGGACAGGTGAATTTGCTGGATATGTTACAATCTCAAACAGACAGAGGCATGCACATCGCATGAAATCCCAGTTGTAATGTAAAAGTCCTTTTATCTTTTTTGAAGTAAATGCTTGACTTTTTGGGAAACATCTGTACCCTCTGTTCCAGTTTTAAGTTTCTGAGATTATCACTGCAAAACAAAAAACAGAGCGCCATTGTATTTGGCGAAGTACACTTTCGTCTCTACCTTTGGCTTCATGCAACTAATCTTCTGGTTTCCATATCACTTTCTCCACCCAAAATACTTGGTTCATGAACACTTTGTGCTGGTAAATATATATCCAATGATTTCTGGGGAGAGAATGGAGAGGGTAGCGATCGTAATACCATGCAGTGAGGCCACATGGTAGTACTTAAAGTGAGTTGGCTACGTGGAAGTCATCCATTGGAGGGGCTGTCAGATTGGAAAAACAGTTCGACTGGTTATAAGATTAACACAAAGTCAAATCCTTGGGAGAAACTAGACTTCCATATTCTCTCTACTGTAGCATTAAAATTTAAAACCATAGACATTTCCCAAATGGAAGAGCCATTTTTTGTGGATTTGCTGGGACTGGGAGCAAGGTTGCACCCGCCACGGCAGGCGGCCGAGTCATGCTATGTATGAAAAACTGCAGGTTTGCTAGTGTGCATTGCATCACAAGTAACAGATGAGTATCCCATTCCCACGTACACAACAGTAAGCAGAAAGAAAGACATCAGGTTCGAGCAGTATAAATAAAAGAAAGGTGTACATGCACAAAATGCTTAAGAGTCACAAGTATCCCTGTATTAGAAAGTAGAGAAGCTGTGATTGTAGACTGTAGTTTCCAGGGCACCAATATCACTTCAACACACTGCATCAAAGAAAGTACATGAATCGAACTCGTCGACAAATTGTTTTAATAGGCAATTGCAAATTATGAGTCTTTCTCCAAAAAAACATTGATAAAAAGGGACCAGAATGGATAATTGGCACACCAGACAAAGGATGGCAATCACAATCTCTGGGAAGAGAGGACTTTGAAATACATCAAAGGCAGAACCTTAAACAGTTCTATCCTCGAAAAATGAAAAATTCTACTCACCATTCCTATACCGCACACCTACTTTTATTTTTTACCTTTTTATTCCCTTAGCAAATGTGTGGTGTAAAGATAATGAGTAGAAGAACTCCTTTAGTTTAGCAGGAGTAAAAAACAAATCAAGTCTGGTGTGAGGTGTAGGCAGCTGGGCTCTCCGAAAAATTTAGAAAGAAATTAGTCTCGTTAAATTTATAAGCCTATCTGATGAAATTTTCAAGACATTACAGATGTAAGTTTCAATAAAAACATCTTGCCTTCAGACATTTCACAATAAGGAAGTTTCTTTCTCCCAAGGGAGGAAAAAAATGACAGAAATATGGAAAGTGTGGGGGTTGGGGTGAGTTGCCTTACCAATAATTCCCATAAGATCAAATTTAGTAATTTCAGCTCTCTAAAGTACTTAATGCATCAGAACCTTGTTACAGAAGTAATCGGGAAGACCTCTAACCCCATCACAGGGCAAAGGCAAATAAACTATGGAGCCAAAAGGATTAACAAAATGGAGAAGATCCCTTTGGCCCCTCAAAGAGATCGGATAAAATTTCTCAACATCTAAACACTACTCAAATACAAACACTTTTCAATTTCTCTTTCATACTTTTTTATCTAATAATTACAATTCCCAAACTTCCATATAAAACACAAAAAATAATTCAACCTTTTCAAATCCTAAAACAATAATTATATTAAAAATTTATATTATAACAATATTTTAACTTTATAATATTTTTATTCAATTTTTTTTTTCTTTTCCCAAAACCCAATAAAAATCTTAAGTCAAACTATTTCACTTCTATTCACAAGCCATCTCACTACTATTCACATATTTATCATTTCATCTCATTGCATCCGACTATCCAAATGAGGCCTTAATTTCCATCCGCTACGAGGTCAGCTAGATTTAGTTAAAGAATGGCAACCATTATTTATAATAATTCAGCTCTCAGGGATCCAAATGAAACATTGAATTAGAAATCCCGAGACTACACACTCACAAACTAACAACACCATCTGGCCAAATACAAATTAGTGGAACTATGGAAGAAAATGCAACAGAGACTAATCCACATCTTTAGGCTGGGAGCTTACTTGTATAAATATGCAGCAATTCCCAAAATTATGCACAAGAGGATGATATCAATGCAAAAGTTGCGGCTAGACCTCAGCTGCATAAAACAAAAAATACATGCAAAAAGAATGTGAGGGGAGGAAGGAGAAAAGAGGAATGATAATCCAAATTTCAAGTATGAACAAAAACGCATATACCTGGGTTATAGTTTGCTTGAGTTTCACATTAGCACTTTTAAGGTCAGCATTTGCTCTATCAACCTGAAATGATGTCGCAACAAAAGCACTTAAAATTTCTTTAACAATAGATCTTGCAACGTTAATTGGCACTTCTATGTTGCCTAAAGGGAAGAAGGAAATTCACATCAACCTAGCCGAATCAACCTAGCCATCGACAAAATTAGATAGAGGATTATATGAGAGGAGCTGATATAGATTCATTCTTCCCAATCAGTGCTATTATTCCATGACAGATGATCAAGGATATAGGACACTGGTAAAAAGACAGAAATGATGGATTTTACCTTATCATCGATTTCATCCATTAATGGCACTTGTCTATCCAGTTCCTGTACATCAAATTCACATTATTACAGGAAAAACTAATAAGTGGTGGAGAATGGCAAGAGAACAAACCTCATTCATCTCATGTGCCATGTTTTTTAATGTACCCAATCCTTCAGCTATAACATCCAAACCTTGATCCTGTATGAAATAAAATTGATCTTTCATGTCAGGGTTGCCACAGCAAGCTACATAGACTAAATGTGATCCAATAACCCCAACCTGCACATTGTGATTTAAGATATTTCACCACTCATTGGTGCTATTATCCTATAAATGCTCACATGTCTGGCAGCATAACATTGACCGGGTTTAAGAGAAAGCCGCGTGAGCATTGAGGGTGGGGGTGTTGAGAAAAAGATACAAAAAACCATCTAAAGACAAGCTTCGAAATCAGGAAAGGAAAAAAATAAGCCCAAGTAGTTCTACCTAGCTCATAAAAGTATTTAAACAAGAGGAGGTGCTAGAATCAAACAGCAGGTAGGCAAGATTTCACGACTAACTCAACAATCAATGTTTTATCCATACTTGCCTGTTGCATTCTCCGCATTTCGTACTCCTGCCTAAGACGATCTGATTCTTCAGTTTGTTGAAAATACTCATAATCCGATCTCCCATCTGGTATAGATATATTTCAACAAAATTAGTTAACAATTACAGGTTTATGATAACCTCTGTAAGATAAATTGTTACCTGAAGTTGAGTTAAATTTGATTCCAGTATATGAGGTGGAAGTTGCCCCACCTCCAGTTTGTTTAGCTCCATTAGTAGTAGATCCATCACTTATAGCATCAATCTTCTCTTTCAGTGCAAAAACTAAATCGTTTCGAACCTCAAGCTCTTCTTTTGAAAGCCCTTTGACCTACAACAAACAAAGTATTATGTACATTAACAAGCATACAACAAGGAGAAATTCAATAGAAGCCGTAGCATAAATGGTAGTGAGAATCTATCAAAGGATGGGAAAAAAAAAAAACAAAAATGAAAATAGTGTTTTCCCTTCTTAAACCCAGGAAATGCTCAAGAAAATCTTACAAATGCAAATTTGTACTTTTCAATCTATTGTAAGCATATGTTCCACCAGCTTTTAGATCAATTAAGGCTGGAAGGCAACTATTCAATGTAGGCAACCTAATCTTTGGGAAACTGAAGTTGTCGTAAGCCTTCCCTCAAATAATTGAAGAAAATAAGAATCAAAGTGCAGCTTAAGTACACTCGTATTCTTTCCAACATTTTCTCAGTAACCAAGCAATAATATGAAGGGAATAAAACTTATCAACAGACAACAATTGCATTCCCGACTCCACACACTCAACGAGAGATGATATAATAAAGATAAAATGTAAAAACAATTTAACCTTTTTAAAAGCAAGTCTCTGCAATTTAGGGAGCTCCTCCAGCAAACGAGCTTTCGTTCGTCGAATCTCCGCATTTATAGCAACGGCAGTAGCCCTGTTCTTCTGGGTGGCAGCCGCCTCGGATTTCTTAAAAATAGAAATTAAACTAAAACAGTTGGTGACCCACCAAAAGCAGCAGAGTCGGTTCTAAACTCAAAATTTTATTTATTAAAAATAAAAACATCGATGCCTTAACCAGTAATTTTATTATAAATAACACAAAAACAAAACTTCAAAATTCAAACTTTTCTCTTCTTCACCTTAACGTTTGCTACAATTTTCTTAAAATCCGAACAGAGATTGTAAAAGGAAAAGAAAATGAAAAGCAAACACAAAAACCAGCAAGCACCGTCTACGTAAAATACGAAGTCCAACTTCCATATGGTTTTTTGTTCTTTTGCCTTTCTTTCAATTTTCTCGGCAACCAAACAGGGGACGGACACTTCCAAAAGAAAATAGAATAGCAACCCTTCTCCACCCACACATACACACTCACAAACAGAGACCTGGAAGGTCGCCTCGGCATCGGCCTCAATGACGGCGTATAAACGAGCGAAAGCATCGTCCCCAGAAGCATTTAAGTCCTTGTGCTTATCAATATCGTACTTCTCGTACTTCTTGCAAATCGCGTCGACGCGCGTAATTAAATTAACTACACTCGTTCGACTCATTCCCCCGGGCCCTCTCAGACAATTTCCGTGTGTATCTGTATCAGAGGCTTTCCGGAGTTACCCGTTACTGGATTTCAGGGACCGATAGAGAGAGAGATAGCAAAGTTAAGGCGGTTCTGAGTGAACGTCTTCTTGTTGTGAAAAATGTCATCGATCATTAATCCTCGAGAGTATCGATGATACATTTTGGAGAAGGAGAGAGGAGAGCTGGTATCTTGTAACAGAAGTTCTATTCCTTCGTCTACATTACTCGTGTCGTAACTCACGTCGGGCCTTTTTATTTATTTGTTTGTTTGTTTTTATACAATATTCGTTTGATATTTTTTTATTTTTAAATATTTGCCATTGTTGTTTTTTTTTAAGAGCAGACTTTGCTAAGATAATGACCAAGTTCTAAGGCAAACACCATAGCCTCTAGAGTACCTATAGCCTCTGCAGCAACTGGTTCATGAGAGCAATACAAAGGTTTTTCCATAGTAGCCTGAATCTTACCTTCCCAATCTCTGGTAATGACACCAAGTACCCCAAGTTTATTATTCTCCATATCAATTGCCACATCCCAGTTCACTTTAAAAATACCTGGAGTAGGAGCTATCCATCTGCCCATAGCAGGTTGTAAAATGGATCTCTGTGTTTTCTGGTGCATGTTGAGCCTCATGAAAGAAGTCATAACTCTGCTTAGCAGTGATAACAAGCAGGTTTGGATGTGTGAAAAAACCATCATGTACCAACTGATTTCTTCTCCACCATATATTTCTTGTAACTACTGCAAACAAATCAAACTCGTCTGAAGATAAGAATTCAGCAAATTAGGAAAAACTCGTCTGAAGATAAGAATTCAGCAAATTAGGAAACTACCTGGAGGAAATCAGTGTATTCAGTGTTGCGTTTCTGCAAGTTGCATGCCAGACATCCTGAGCAGCTGGACAAGACCATAGTACATGAAGAGTAGTTTCTTCCAAATAAAGGTTTTTACAGTACTAGACACATTCATATTCCACAAAACTTTCCACAGTACTCCAGCAGCATTCCTTTGATATGATGTTTATCCTTTATGTCGATCTGAGATAGCCTTTGCAAATGGTAAGCACTCTTCACTGTAAACAATCCATTAGAAGAAGCATACCAAATCCTTTTGTCTTCATGGCTAAGTACAGTGAGAGGTTGTTGGCAGATTAATTTGATCTCATCTCTAACATATTCCACCACCCAGTGTTATGATCAATTAAATCTGCTACGAGAGAATTTTCAGGTAAACCACATGTTGGGGCATAAATTAAACCAGAAGAACACCCCTGAATCCATTTGTCCTTCCAAATTTGCACCTGATTACCATTACCAATTCTCCACGACAGACCCTTTTGAAGCAAACCCAGAGCAGAATGAATGCTTTCTCCAAACATGATTTTTTAAAGGGTGGGGTTACTCTGCGGCCCCACCCTTACCGTTGGCGTATTGTCATAGATTTTTTTTATTTTTATTTTTATATATATATTTTTAATATATTTAAAAAAAATTTAAAAATAAAAAAAATATTAATATATTTAAAATCGCTTCTTTAATCATTAAGTAAAAAAATAAAAATAAAAATTTGACTAAACGGTCAAATGGAGGTATTAAATAAAGTTGACAAAGTAATGTTTTTCTTTTTTAAAACATTATATGATGAAATGTCACGTGATAATTCTTATATTGGAAAAATAACGGAAAGATGAACGATGATTTAAATTGATATATATATATATATATTAAAAAGATTAATGTATAATGATAGAAAGAGTTTAAGGACACTTGAATATTTCAGAATATCTATGAATAGTATTAAAATGGTTTATAAATAGTGGTAAAATAGTTTTAGTTAAAAATATTTTATTAGATTTTGAAAATAGAGAGAAAAAAAAGTTGAATAAAAATATTATAAAGTAATAAATTTGTTTGAATATAGTTTTTTAATATAATTTGTGTTTTAAAATTTAAAAACGTTGTATTAGTTTGTATTTTGTCTGGGAGTTTGAGAAAGTTTTAATGATTATGTATAATTAAATGAAAAAGTTAAAAAATTGAATTTAAAAAATATTTTGTATTTGAATGATGTTTGAGAAGTAAATATACGAGAATATCTTAAAAAACCTTATCACCCAAACAAGGCCTAAAAAACATTCAAAATGATTAAAAAATAAACCATTTTACAATCAATCATTTTGTATTTACAAAAGCATGAGATACTACTTTTATCATAAAGAGATTTTATACAAATAAACTCATAAATTAATATGATTTGAAGTGAAACGTCGTCATATTATAAAGTTGGTTTTATTTTAAAGTAGATTTAATGGATTACATGAAATCAATTTAGTTTAAATTTATTTTTATAAAATTTATTTTTTCCTGTAGCATTTCTCTTAACAAACATAGTTCAAAATATGTTTTTTCATTCATAGTATGTCATTTGTGAGTAATATAAGACGTTTTAAGATGTGGAAAGCTGCGTGCACTCCTTAAAAGTAGTAGAAACTTCTATGAAAAAGTTATTTTTTTGAGCTTCATATTTCCTTTATTATTTTTATAGAAAGTGCATTCTAATCCTATATAAATTATTTTGCCGACACTTGCTTTATTCTAGGCCATTCAAAATAATAGACCATTGGAGCTGAGTCCAAAGCAAAATCAAACCGTTTGAAAGCCCGAGTATTTTTTTTTTTCCTTCTTAAAATCATTTGTGATTTTATCGATGCCATGCTTTGTATTTTGTAGTCTTTGGTGGGTTTTTCTAATTCATCATGCAGAGTTTTGTTTTTTTGTTTTTTGTTTTTTTTTCTGGTTTCAGAAAGGCTTAGAATAGGATTTGTGTTCCTAATTTAAAAAATTTGTGTTTTTATAATTATTTTAGAAAAAAAACTTATTTATAAGCCCGTGTGGATAACATGTTTAATAAAATACTTATATGACATAATTAAATTTTTTTTAAAAATTTTAAAATTTGAATCATACAAACCAAATCTCACTATTTAAATGATATGAATTGTGCACTCTACACATAGGAGCGGCTCAATATATTTTGTGGCGTAAGGCTACCATTAAGTACAAGATGCTTTAATTTAAAAAAGATAATAATATTCAAACATTAAATAATGAAATTTTTTTATATGCAAAATACTATTAATATTAATCGCTTAATTAAAAGATTTATTGAATTTACTTGATGAAATCTTAACTATGGGGGTAGGAAAGTCACCTCCAGTAATGACCTCCTGCCATTCTTTTGCCTAGAAAAGAACAAGATCTGGGAACTTGTCTACAAGTGTGCTCTTGGCGAATATTTTCTTATTTTTAAAACTATCTTGGACCAGGACAGTCGACTTGTATAAAATACAAAAAAAAATCATGTTAGACGTGCTCTTGATTTGGAAAGTGGCATGCATGGCGTCAGCATGTTCTATATAGCCGTCCCTGGTCGCATCAACTCAAGCATCTTTGCTAAATCAAAAATTCTTGCGTATTTTAATGTGATTTGCTGCATGATTTTTTTAATATAAAATAATTATTTTGACCAATCACATTAATTGAATATGTAAGAAGTACGCATAAGTGACTATATGTAACAGAACTCTAAAAAACTCTAAATGCAATTGGTTCGTGCAACCGTGTTGTAATCGTCTACGTGAGTCTTTAATGAAACAATTCGTTTCATTTAATTTGGAAAAATGTTACATACAATCGTAGAGTGCACAAACGTAATGTAATTACTTTGAAAAAGAGTGAAGTTTATTATTAAAAAAATTAATTTTTTTTATGTGAATCTCATATTTATTTATTTTTTAAAGACATTGCGCTATATTTGAGTACCCTACGACTGCAAATATCATTTTTCTTTAATTTGAAACGAGAAATGCAAGCGGCGAAGTGATGAAACACAGGGCAGGTAGGGAAATTAGAATACCGGATTTGATAATCTCTAATTTTCGTTCTTTTATTTTGCTTTCTCACATTATTGTTAACATGAAGTTAAAAAAACGATTTACAGTTTGTCAAAAACCAAAGAAATCCACTATTATAATAATCCCCATAAGATGGGAAAAAATGAAGGTTGAAGACTACTTTACAGTTTTCCAAAAAACGAAAGAAACCCACTACCATGGAAATCCTATCTAAAGGAAAAAAAATGAAGGAAACAACCCACTATCATGAAAATTCCTTTTGACAAAATCCACATAAAAAATGGAGAAGAACTCAGTAAAATGAAAAAAAAAAACCTTCATCTGATAGAGAAACTCATTTCTTTCTTAAACAACAGATGTGCAACTGTCACAAAAATCTTTGCTATGAAGTTTGAGAGAAAATGCTAAAGCTCTCTGCGTGTTCTATTTCGATGGACTGTGCTAGCTTGGTTTCTTTTCTTTTGGTTTTTGTTTTACCTAGCGTGAAAACATGCCATATCAGCCGACTGCACCAGACTCCTACAAACAACCGTACGTGGAAGAACCCAGTAATTTAACTAGAAATCGACCCTTTTTTTTTTATTAAATTTAAAAAACAAAGAAGATTGGGATCAAAAGCGTTGTCCATTTCTGGGTAACCAGCAGGAATCAAATTTAGCACCCCTGAAAAGACGCATGGTCTTCCAAACAATATGGAAGGAACCTTCCCAACAGACAAAAGGATGTACTAACAGGGACAGTGAAAACATATATATCAAATACAAATAGTGTTTTTATACTACAGATTCTTACAGGAACAATGAAAACATATACAAGTGTTATAGAACTAAAGAGATCTTATAAGAATAAATTCATAAACTGACATAATTTTATATAATGAATCATATCAAATCACATCAATTTATGAGTTTATTTTTGTAAAATCTCTTGATAGCTAAAACATTTCTGAAACAGAACTCCCCCGTCTCAAGCCACATTTGCTATAATATAGACAAGCCAAAATCTCAAGAACAATTTATAAACAGAGTATTTATTTTCTCGCAGCTGGCTAAATTTTTTCCAATCAATATCTTTGGAACCACTTCGATGGAGATTCATTTTCGAAACTCAAACTTCTTGGTTTTCTTTCGCAGATACTCTCCATCTGCCAGGTTTTCGTCTCTAAACGATCTAATATTTTCCTCTGTAGTCCCCAAACAAATTCTTTGTTACTTGCTGCTCCCACTCAGACATCTCACAATATTTTGTCACTATTCTTTTATCGAAGCAATCCTGTCGGAATGGGAGAGGGAATGGAAATCAGAAGCTGATTGTTCTCTGTAATCCTTGCGGATGCTCCAAAGGATCTCTGCACACGTCCTCATGCTGGGCCGATTTTGTCTGTGTGGAGCCAAACACTGAGAGGCTAGTTCAAAAATCTTTTCGAGGGCTAGGTGATTTGCAGCACTACATTCCAGCTTTGGGTCCAAGGCTGAAATAGCATCTCCATCGGTAAACTTCTTCATGGCCTGCATTAGGGAGAAGAATTTTATATTCTTATAGAAAGCTCCCATGTAACTTAAATGACCTATCCAGATAAGTAGATAGCAAAGCTGGAAAAGTGTTGAATAGAGACTATGTGGGAGAACATTTGATGGATGTGTGCTGCATAATCATACATCAAGGATTTTTGTGGAAGTCTTGATTCTTTTTTTCCTGAAGAATTTCATGGGCCTAACTCATCTCATAAAACCGGTTCTACAAGATAGGGTTGTTTATTTCTTATAAACATGCCCAAAATCTTGTTCACAGGCAATGTAAAATTATTCCTCAACACCCTCTCTCATATGCAGACCATTATTTTTTTTTTGTCCTTGTCATGGGGTAAGTAGTATGGGGTCCCATTCGTCCTGTGGTAGACTCTGATACCATAAAAAAATTCATAGGCTTAACTCATCTCATAAAACCGATTCTACAAAAGAGAATTGTTCATTTCTTATAAACATACCCAAGACATTATTCACAGGCAATATAAGTTTATTCCTCAACACCCCCTTTCCATATAAGATTATTGATGAAAACTAAATAGTGACCAAAGAAGAGAGCAGAAGAGAATCATACCCATCTTGCTGTTATCCGCTCCTTGAGTTCTCGTTTTGTTTCGATTGGACGTCTGCCTGTGACTAGTTCAACCAATAATACACCAAATGAATAAACATCACTCTTTTCGGTTAGTTGATAAGTTCTGAGATACTCTGGATCCAAGTAGCCAGCAGTTCCTTTAACTTGGGTAGACACATGGGTGGCACCTGAATCACTGTCAGCTGCCATTCTAGCAAAGCCAAAGTCGGCTACCTTTGCTCTTAAGTTTTCTGTGAGGAGAATGTTGGAAGATTTTATGTCTCTATGAATGATAGGGTGATCTGCAAGGAAACCGACACACAATCCAGTTAGAAATAGATTCTAACTATGATGCTCTTAAACTCGAAACAACTTGCTTAATTTTTTGCAAGACAAACTGAATTGGCTCACCACCAAAAACATACCTGTATACATATGAAGATAGGTAATGGCATGAGCCACATCAATTGCGATATCTAACCGTGCAGCGAGGTCCAGAATGTCGGCATGAATACCTGCATTAGTTCTCCTGTCAGATTTCAGCAACTCGGCAAAGTGAAATTACAAGCCACAGAAAGAGAACTCACAATCCAAGTGTTCTCGGAGGGTTCCATTGGGAACGTACTCCACGACAACAATCCTTTCATCTTGGTGCTCCAAACATCCATAAAACCTGACCAAATTCAAATGTTCCACCTGCGCCAGAGTTCGGATCTCACTTTGGAATTCCACCCCCAAATGCTTATCATATACACTCTGCAAACAAGAAATGTAACCAACGTAGTAGTGGTTAAACCCAGACATGTCAGAGATTAGTCAGACCCAGAAAATGGAATCCATCCTAAATAACTTTGATCAAACCTTCTTGGCACGTTTTACTGCAACAACGGTTCCATCTTCGAGTCTTCCCTTGTAGACTGTCCCAAACCCACCTTGTCCGATCTTGAAAGAGGGGGAGAAATTCCTCGTGGCCTTCAAGATATCTTCCATGGCAAATTGTACACGACCAGGCTCTCGTACATGTGTCGAGTTATTTGAACCGGCATAGACTCCACAATTCGAACTACGTCTTCTCCCGCTACCAGCTCTTGAACCATCAGACGCAACTAAGAAATCAACAACTCAAAAGTTCATTTTAACTCATCTCGCGAATGCAAATGAGTTCGATTTAGCATAGCAGTTTAAACCCATATCATTATACCGAAAAAAGGAAGAAGATATTAAAACTCCGGATTTACTAGAAAAACCGAACAAACAACGATTTTGTTTCATTTCTCAATGATTTCTCAGCAATCTAACATAGGTGTCAGGAATTAGTCAAAAGATCGAAACTTCCGGTCTCGTATCGAAAATATCAGAAATCTCAAAAAAGCTAGAAAAATAACTGCAAAACTTCTCGAATTAACCTGATACTATTTCTTTCCTTTTAGTTTCCAAGTCTTCGAGAAAATTGGAATTTTACCAGAGGGAGCTTTGAATTCCTCAGAGTCCGTGACGCTAAAGGTAGTGCTCTTGATCTCCGGCGGAGTAAAGCAGGCCACGAAGACTCCGGCGACCGATCTAGCAGCGACGGCAACGCGGCTCCGTCCGCCAGAGCTGGAGGTCCCAGCAGTGGAGACGTCGGAGTATGCGGAGCTGGGAGAGTAGGGGACGCGTTCAGGAGTTCTCCGGGCGCCAAAGGTAGACTTCCGGCCACCGTACGGTGAGTTTGGACTTTTCATTGGAAAGGAGAGAGAGAGAGAGAGAGAGAGAGACCGGAGGACTTGAAAAAGGCGGGTAGTTGAGAAAGAGCGTTTTAGTAAGACTTTAGATATATGAGCGGGTACCGACTAACGTGCGCCTGGTGTGTGCGTGTGTTAATAGCAACCAATAGATTAGACTCCAGCATGTTGATGGGAACGTATTGATGCCACTGGGGGTGTTGGGGAAAAGTATTGATGGCAATCAACTGTGATCGCGCATGTTGAAGTCAGCATTGAATGCCAAAACATTGCAACTGTAATTTGACCCCAAGGATTTGCTTGCTTCGTCGATTGTGTTTGTATTATTGTCAATTACGTTGGTATCTCTATTCATAATTTATTGATTTTTTTATTTTTATTTTTTTAGCTCTAAGTTATGTGTTAAAGGATGTTTTGTAACCACCAGTCTCGAGTCGCTCCGAGTGCTTATATAAAAGAGAGATATGGTAGTCAGGTGTATTCGTGACACATCTAATATCAAAACCAGAAGACATTTAGGCCCTGTTTGTTTTAAAAAATGAGATGAGATGATATTAAAGTTGAATAAAATATTGTTAAAATATATTATCAATAATTCTATCCAAAAGAATTATGCATAATTCTTTGAGACTTGAATTATCAATTTTAAAGTCACATGACATATATAGCTAAATATTTAATATTTTAATATAGCTAAAATATTAAATTATAATTATTTTATTAAAAATAAACCATAAATAATATTAATAGAAACTCTTTTTCTTATATATATATATATATTTAGATATAACTCATTTCAAAATCGAAAAAAGTAAAATGGTAAGAAAAGAAACATTATTTGACGGTGGGATGAAACAGAACATAATTAATGATGGGTCATGATTCGAAGTTTCCTGTAATTTTTATTACAATAGAGAAGTAATTATACCAAATCACGCCATCGTATATTAAATATTTTTGGATGTAATTATCTCACTTTAAATTATATATATATATTTTTTATTCTTCGAGGTATTTTATATGCAAATATATTTATTCAAATAATATTTAATTTACCAACGACACAGTCAAAGTCAACATTTTTCTTTTGATATCTGATTGGTCCACGTGTATATAACACTTCTTTCACGCTTTATTGCAGCATTTCTCAACAATTTTGAACAGCTAGGAGAATGGTTCTATCCGAATAAAAAGAGACAGGGAAAAGACAGAAAAATAATAAAAACAAAAAGAAAGGAATTGTTGTAACGTTAACCCTACGCTTAATGATTTTGTATTAGTAGGATACTTAAGTTATAATAATAATAATTAATTTGTCATTATCAGAGTTAGCTCTTTTTTCTACCAAGAAATTTGAAAAATTAGTTGAGCAAGATTCCTCACAAAGCTACCTCGAAAGAGATATAGAGTGATTGGCTGGCAGGAAAAACAGTTCTACTGATTAGGTTGGGTGTTTGGTCTCCTAATGCTTAAACCAAAATTGATTGATTAGGAGAAAGAGTATTGATCAAACCGAAAAATTATTTTTATTATAAGACAGATCTTATAAATATCGATAACTTTCTAATAAATATTGAGGTTATAAAAATAAAACCATTTTAACGAGAGAAAAATAATGCTTAAGATTTTAGATACTATATAGAATTGTCTCGAAATTTCTCACTCTTTTATTTGAGTTTATACGTTATTACAAATTCTTTTGTGGTTAAAGTATTTTTTTTTATATAGTTAACTTATTGAAATAGCTAGAGACTAAAGCAAGAAAAAATATATTTTAAAAAATAAAATAAAATAAAATATTTTTATTTTGAGATGAAATGTAATATTTTAAAGTATTGTTACAATCATAAAGATATTTTATAAAATAAACTCACAAACTGATATAGTTTCATGTAATATGTTTCATTTATTTTATAAAAAAAACAACTTTATAATATGATATATCATATCAAATCACATCAATTTGTGAATTTATTTTTATAAAATTTTTTTACGACAAAATTATTTATCTTTTATAATAACAAAGCCATATTTTTTAGTCCATGTTTATTTAGAAAAAAAGTAGCCATATAATAATTGATGTCCAATTTTAAAGTCAAACTTCTCCACTTACGTCTTGGCATGCTTCTAGCTAGTTTATTATGATCATCATACAAGACGGAGTGAGTACCTCTCTCTCTCATCATCTTGAAAGAATGCTCTACAACATGATAGGTTTGAAAGTTTATTCCACATAAAATTTTCAACACATTTTAATTCATCATTACACTTTTTTTAAATTTTCATACAAAATATAATAAATAATTCAACTTTTTCAAATCTCAATTCAACTTTTTCAAATTCCAAAATAATAATAATATTAAAACATAATATTTTAAATTTTCAAACAAAATCCAAAATTCTCATCTCACCTCTCAAACCTATCCCCGGCTCATTTGGTTTTGAAAAGTATTTCGTTTTGTTTCATCTCATCACATCATTATAATTTTTTTAAATTTTTATATAAAATATAATAAACAATTCAATTTTTTCAAATTTTAAAATAATAATAATATTAAAAAATAATATTCTAATAATATTTTTTTTAACTTTTATTTTTCATCTAAAACCACCTCATTTCATATCTGAATACAAACCACCCTGTTCAACGAAACTTCATGTTGTGAATTAGTATAAGAAAATAGACTTCAGAAATCCCTCCCAAGGCACCATTTTGTCAACATCCTTTGAAGGACCATCCTACTTTAATTTCTCCAACAATTAGGAACCTAATATTTACCATTACATTAGGCTCGTTTGGATATAGAAATCATTTAATCTCATCTTATTTTTTCTCGTATCATTTTATCTTATCTCATTTTATTATTATAAAATTTTCAAATTTCTACATAAATTATAATAAATAATTCAATTTTTTCAAATCTCAAAATAATAATAATATTAAAAAATAAAATTCTAACAATATTTTATTCAACTCATTTAAAACCATCTAATCTCATCTCACTATTCGAATGCGTGCTAATCTCATTTCTATTTCTACACAAAATATAATAAATAATTTAACTTTTTCAAATCTCAAAATAATAATAATATTAAAAAATAATATTATAATAATATCTTATTCAACTCATTTAAAACCATCTAATCTCATCTTACTATCCGAACGAGCCCTAATCTCATTTCTCACCATGCATGTTAACCATAATTCTTTTATTACTTTTTTTAACGAGACATCAAATAATTGGTAGATAAATAAAAACTAGACGACGTTTAAAAGAATAATAACTTACATGCAGACAATAAATTTTCCTTATTTTTTTTGCTCAACAAAAAGAGAAAGCATGAGACCTTTGATTAGAAGCCAAACAGATATTGTATTTTTGCAGATATGGTGGACAGTCATTCTTAAATAAAGTAATGGAACTTCAGTTAAGTAGAGAGTGAGGAAGTTATATATATAGTTGGTTGAGGATTGCCATACTAATAAGAAACCACCTCTCCTAATCAATCTCTCTTTTAAGAGTAAAGATCACAGACAGTAGGTGATTTGATATAGGAGCATTTTTTTTAGCAATATTCCAACAAGACTAAAAATATCAATATTCCATAACACGGCATTTTTCGTAGAGTAATATTATTCAACATCTTTTTATTTATCATCCTTACATTATTATTTAATGTCATATCAAAAGATTATATTAAAATACTGATAGTTAAGAGGACGATAATATCATTATTCTTCTTTTGCATGCAGTTCGCCAACTCTAAAATTAAGAATCTCAGAAGATGAACATGAACTGATTGTGTTACCATAAAAATTAAACAACATATCTGATTGTGATGTTTTAATATTTGAGTTTGAAAAACAATTATTTGCATGATTTTATTAATAAATAAAGAACCCTAAAAAAGCGTCTAAATAGATGACAAAAATGGACATCTCTTCCTAATTCAAAATAGGATTCGTATTAAAACAATAGCATTAAAAGTACTAGATTCCTTAATTATGTATCGAAAACTAAAAAATATCCAACTCCAAGACTATTAAATTAAGTAAATAAGTGATAAAATGTATTTCTATGTTGTGTGTTGATTAGCATGTGTCTATCAATATTTCCATCCCAAGGGTGCGGCGCAAGGGAATGGAATTTACTCTGTAAAGATTAGATTGAAGGGCCTGTCTTGGAAAGATTCCCTGACATTAAATAAATAAATAAATAAATAAAAACCTCCATCCCTCTCTGCACTTTTGTAATTTAGATGACATGAAATTATTATTCCTAAATTGTAAAAGTTAAAGGCCCATGTTTATAAAAAAAAAAAAAAAAAGTTAAAGGCCCATCAAACCTTATATGCTGCTAATGTGGAGATAAATTTGGCCCATGACTCACAAAACTAATAAAACTTTACTATGAGGAAAATGACTACTGCTTAACCCTACTTTCTAAGAATGTACCACTTCTCAATCTGAAAAATGACAAGCATCTATGTAATTTCTCGTTATCATCTCATTAAAAGGTGAACTCGATTTAAAATTGAGATAATCAAACAATTCTGAAATCCTTTCTTCTCTATTAAATCTCTCTTTAGATAAAAGATATGACTAGCTAAATCTTTGAACCTTTTAACCACTGATTCAAAAGTCTTGAAGTAGTTGGATATTTAATTTGGTTAAACATATAACCCTCAAGATCATAACAAAATCATCCAAGTGTCGACATTGATCATGCCAGACCCAAAGGATCGATTTCAATGATTCTTTTCTTATAGTAATACCTCACATACTAATCATCATTGCCATAATCGGTCTTGATCTCTTGTGGCACTAAATTGCCACACAACAAAATGTAACTGTTTTTTCCATGGGAAAAAAAATCTTGAATGAGACTCTGAGGAAGTTGGAGCAGAAGGAATGGGCTAGCTCGGGGAGGGGACGTTGGTAAAATGGCCGGGTTGACTCAGGAATAGACAAATTAGCACTCAGTTGAAGTAAGAGTGGATCGGATAATTATGTGAGATGGGTATTCTTGTTTGTGATTATAATTTCGGTTGGTTAGGGGAGAGGGAGGGAGGGAGGGAGGGAGGGACAACGTATGGTTGCTTGAAATGGACGGCGGTGATTGAAGATGAGCACATGCGATGAATGATAAGAGTGGAAATGACTGTAATAATGCAGTCTCATTCGAAAGTAAAATATATAGCGATTTGCTTTATTAATTAAGCCTAAACAAAATTAAGCAATAGTTCATTGTAAAGCAAACGTGTGTGCTTGATCAGTAGTGTTTAAATTTGAAATCAATTAATTATCACTTATATAATTGAGAAATATCCTAGCCGGCCACAAATTAGTGATTACACAAAAGTAATCCCACAAACTAATATGACTTGATGGGGTTTGTCAGATTATAAAGTTACTTTTATTCTAAAGCAGATTAACGATCGAATCACATGAATCCACGTCAGTTTGTAGGATTATTTTTGTGTAGTCCTTTTGTCCTGTAGCACTACTAAAAAAATTTATCATTTGTGCTGATAAGCTTTTCTAATATAAAAAAGCCTTCTATTTTCTATCTATCTATGCATATATAATATACAGATGTATATAAATTGAAGTCTTTTTTTCCTTAGTTGGGTTCGGATCACCCAACTACTAACAGATGGTTGATTACGATCCTTTGGGGGTGTGGACCGTTAACCATCCCCATTAGGGTGACTCGACTACCAATTTAGAGATTAACATGAATCCCGAATCTCTTTTCATCGAGACCCACGGGTGTTTCTTTCCATGAGGCCGACTCATTAGAATAGATGTGTCTTCATCTTGGGATCTATCTAATCTTTATAGAAATTTTGATAAACTATTGTTGGGATAGTTTGACACATCTAGTATTGAGGATTGAAGAAAAGGATTGCTTCCTTTCGGTGATCATGAGGACTTGACTCCATTAATATAAATGCATACATTAAGAAAAATGTTGTTCATCGTGTTTTTAAGTACTACCATATTTTTATTATCTTCTTACATAGCTTTAAATAATTGAGGCCTGCAACATATGATGTAAACCTGTTATGTCTTCGTCTTGTTTTTCAATTGTGGCAAGAGCTCATTATTTATCCTCTAACCTCCTTTATTCTAAGTAAGAAGCTTTACAACATTCTCTTCATGTTACCTCAGATTGAGTTTATCCCTAAACCTTGGTTAAAGTTTGTGTAAAACTTTGTTTGATTTGGAGAATCCAAATATGTTAAGAACCCATGTCAAACCGTTGTAGAAACTTGATAGAGAGAGCACATTTGTAGCCATTGGAGAGAACAACGTAGCGATATGATCTTCTACGTCCAATATTAGTTCAGTAAGTCCGACATTCACAAGGCTGATTTGCACGCTGATAAGTCCTCTAATATTAGCTTAATCATGAAGGAGGAACTAGTGAGTTTGTGGTGAAGCTTCTCTTGTTGAAACCGAGCACCTCAACTTTGTAAGTTTTTCTCTTAACTTTTTATTATACGTTAGATGGTTATATTGGTGTTTGTATAAAAGTCTTCTTCAAAGGAATAATAGTGTTTGCGTTCATAGTTGGCTTGAGGTTTTGGTTGCCATCAAATGATGTTGATTTCGTTAGCTTTGGTTTGGAGTGGATAAGAGATGAATTTTTCATAACTTGTGTGCCATGCTTAGATCTTTGTTTCCGGAGTATATATGAGTTTTATCATGTTAATATTTATGATCTTGTGTTAGGATTGAGGAACAAAAAGTTCGAGTGTCATCTAAGCATGGATGTTTTGGTTAGAGCTTGTTTTGCACTTAGATCTTTGAGTTGATCTTCATAAAGAAAGGATACTCATGTATGCTATAATACATAGACATTTAGGCTTGATTTATAAATGAAAGTGGACTTATGTGTAAGAAAAATCATCAGGCTGCATAAGAATGTGAATCAAGTAGGGTATTCAAGCATGTTTCGGATTACAAGCTTTAAGTTTGCATCTATGAACGGTGGTACGTAACCCAATGCTTCATGTCCAGATACTTCAATCACCGCCAAATCCTAAGCGGAGGTTTGATGACACCTTGACTGAGTTTGATGACATCGATTCCCACCTTTCTTTTTTTTTTTTTAAGAGTATTGCTCAATTTTATTGATTGCTTAGCAAAAGAAAACCGTTATCACACATCGATTCCCACCTTCATCTGTAAGAAATGTTACCTTAGAAACAAGCAGAGAGGAGGCATGGTCTCGAGCTTCAACTTGACTGAGCGTGATGACAAAGAGGAAGAGAAGGCAGACGAGTGGGGTTTTGGCCTCAAAAGCTTTCTCTGGAATGGTGGGTCTGTCTATAATGCATGCTTGCATCCAACCAGGTATAAAAACCAAAAAAAAAAAAAAAAAAAAAAATTCAAGTCATAAGTTGGATTCATAAAAATGTTTTTTCAATCAATTTTACCTGAAAAAGATTTTACTGTTAACGCTGCCACTCTCTCTCTCAAATGGGCATGCTTTTAGGGATCATACTGCAGGTCTTTTATGGTTTGCTTGGGGAGGGGATTTGTAATAGTACAAGCAGAGTAAGCTTGGGGAAGGGATTATACTGCAGGTCTTTTATGGTCTCTTGGGGATTGATTCTTGGGCTTTGAGAGTCGACATCTAACCAAAAAGGAGGAACTTTTGCAACACAGAGCACTGGTTGGTAGTGTTTAAGAAACAGAGCATACCAAACGAACACCAAAGCACTAAATCTTTTTAGATTTTTTTATGATGAAAATTGAGATGATAAAGTGGATTTTTTCAAACTTTTTATTTCTCTTTTCCTCTGCGAATCACATTAGCTGCTAGAGTTCAAAGTTTCTCTCACTCTCAGTTTGAGAATGGACACCGACGGAGACGATAACTTCATTTGTTTTTTTATATTAAATAAGTAGCCACGTGGCAGCCTGCCACGTAAAGGAGTAATCCGAATTCAGAAGCATATCAGTATTTTTTATTATTTAATTATTATAATTTTTTTAATATTTTTTAAATAATAATATTAAAAATATATTTTAATAATATTTTAATTTTATAATTTTTTTTATTTAATTTATTCTCTCTTATTTACTAAATTCTATAAAATATTTTAACTTAAATTATTTAATTCTTATTCACAAATATTTCATCTTATTTTATCTTACGTCAACATCCAAACGAGACTTAAATTGATAAAATATTTAGGCTTTATTTGGATAGTAAAGTATTCTGAGAACACTATACTATTATTTTTTATTTTATTATTATTTTTTATCTACTTTTTATTATTTTTTATTATTATTCATAAATATTTAATATATTAATTTTTTTTTTATTACTATTTACAAGATATCTAATATCACTTTACCACTCAAACACAATTTTAAATATCCAACGTGATTGTTATAATGCGTTATAAATCCAGCAATTAAAATATTTCCAACAAAGAAAATACTACTCTTATTATTTGTTTTTGTCGCTAATTTTTTTTATTGTAATTTATTATTATTATTATTATTATTATTATTAGTTTTTACCAAGTGGGAGTAGCACCGCTCCTATTGCAGATGATCTGCTGCTGTCGCTGTCCATGTGAAAGAGCAACAATTAGCAGCCCACTATTTTGTTTTTCTCAATTCAAACATTCATCCCTGTCATCTGTTACTGCTAATCCATAACCGACAACAAAAAAATATCTTGTTGAATATCATGATGACACTCTAAAGACGAATTAGGAGCCATATATGATTATGCATGAATTAAAAAAACAATTGATGGAGAAATATATTTGTATGGTCCAAAGTAGGTTCATGGTTGATGAACTTCCTCTTTTATTATGTAATGATTTTTTTAGTTCCATTTTTGAAACTTTTCAACGGGATTCTTGTCTTTTCCTTTCACTTAAAAGGGCTATATATAGAATTAGGTAAAAGATCAAGCCACCGTCCAAGGTCCTTCATTGGCCAAGGTCCCCCTTAAAGGAGTATGATTCAAAACCTATTCATATGAAAGCCATTAATTTCATTTGATTAAGTTAAAGACAATGGAACAAAAGTTTAGATTCCATTTATTTAGGAAGCTTAATTAGGTCCCGTTTAGACGTTAAGTTGATGTGAGTTGAATTTTTTATAAATAGTAGTAAATTGAGATGGTGGAGTGAGTGTTGTAGGACTCACTTAAGATAAGTTTAGATGCATTTAGATATTAAAATGAGTTTAGATGTATTTATGGAGAGTTAAAAAAGATTGTGGGTCACGTGTATAAAGATGTATTGAGTTGTAAAAGGTTGTGAGTCTCACGTGTAAAAATGTTTTGAGTTGAGGTGGATTTAATAATTTGAGAATTAGATGATTGGATATTAGACTCAGATTAAAATTAGACAAAACTAAGTTGATTTCAATTCAGTCTAAATTTCAAACGAGACCTTAATTTGTATCGGGTTCTTTACTTATTAAGGAAGCTGAATTAATTTATTAATAGACTGATTTGTATGCCGAGACTACCAATAAATTGCTGGGATAACTAAAAATAGTTAATGTTAATACATTCACTCTAATACTTGTCGCTATTGTTTTAGGTTAATAGAAATGCTGCTCATCATTTCAATTCCTATTATCTTATAATTTGATATTAGATGATTAGAGATTATTTATTATATTTCACTTGTGAACCTATAATCTAATGCTACATTATGGGATGATGAGAAAATAGATAATGAATAAATTTTTTTTCTTTCTTTTATTGAAGTTGTTTATTTTAAGGAATGCTAAGTAGAAAATATGGATATAGATATTGAAAAAAAGTTAGGAAAAATAAATTATCATAATGATCAATTCTATCTCAGAAACTGAAAGCATCATCTCAAAGAGGAACTATTGAGAAATTCATTGTTCAAATTCAACCAAGAAATTAACAACTAAATGGCCAATTAAGAGTAGTTTTTAAGAAAAAAAAAGTATATTACTTTATAATAATAATATATGCTTCTTTTTTTCCCAATTCATCTTATTTCTTCAACATTAGCTCCAGAAGATGTTGTTGGGACTTGAGAGGTCAGTGATGCTGCCGTCAATTTGTACACCCGTCAACTTGTAAATACTGCTCAGTTCAATTAAGTACAATATCAAAAGAAATTCGTCAACTTGTACACCCGTCATGGTGTCAGCCATTTGAGAGAGATTATATGAGTGGAGCGCGCACAGTAGCAAGAGAGCAGAAGGAAACAAAAGCGAACCTTTCTTCAACTTTTCTTTCCCTATTCGACTTCTGCAAGAATTTCTCTCCTTTTTCTAGCGGTAATATTCTCAGTTGATCAATCTGTTAGTTACAGAATTTTTTTGTTGTTTTATCAATTAAGATTTGTTTCCATGCACATGCCTTTCAGTTCTCTATCTATCTGTCTCTTTGACCCAAGTTCGTATCTGGGTTTTGTTGTTTTCTTTTTTGCGAATTAAACTGAACGTGATTGAAGGATATGGGGTTTGAAAGTTAAAATTTGTTTGTTAAATCGTCTTTTTTAATTTTCAATAGATTTTGGGTAATTTTTTTCTCTGTGGCTGTATCTGAATTTGGATAAAGTTGTTTGAATCAGTCATTTTTATTTATGGTTTTTTTTTTTTTCTTTCCTCAAAACTTCTGGAACTTGTAACGAATTAAACACTGATTATTACGAGTTTTGCTGAATGCGTAGGAAGTAATTCAGACGAGCATGTGGGTGCTCAGATTTCATTACGCTTTGAAAAGAAGTTTGTTTATTTAGTCATTTACGTATATACATAGACACTCGCTTTTTGTTATATTTTGAAGAACTTGAAAATATGGTGCCTTGTAATCCATTTGAGATGAGAAGGGTGGTGGCAGTGCCCAGAGCTAGTTAGTTCTCCTTAAAATGTGTTGACGAGTCTGAAAGCCCTGATGATACTTTATTTGTTTGTGATTTAGACGTGACAAGTATGGAATAAGCATCAAAACTGCTCATTTTGTGCTTTTGAATTGATTCTGCACGTGTGGCATAATTTTATAAAGAGATTTTATCGGGGTGGTTTTGCCAGTTTTAATAGAATGGTAGTTGAAGGTTCAGTTGGCAACGTCTGCAAAAGGCAGGAGGGACTTGTAGAGTTGTATGTTAGCTATTGGGCTTAATTAGGTAACAAGCTCAGTTTTCCTTTTCATTTTTATATGCTGAGTTTCTAGGCTGTTGGCTGATGGTTATTTGTCATCAGCCAATCAATTTATCACCAATTTGCACTTCTGAATTCAGGTTACAGATTCTAATCAATGTAACCAGCATACCCTCCTCCATGCAATGAAGCTAGTCATTCTAGACATTGGCGCACTAGTTAGTTTTGTGACTTTAAGTACTTTCTTACAAGTTTCTTGCCAACTGTGTCTGGATCCTCCATCTTCAAGTCTATGGCTAGCTTAATTTTGATATTTTTCTACTTTTTTCTGGCCGTGTTTGCTATCCTATACTCCCATGTCAGTTTTTTTACATCTTTGCTCTGGGTTTTGTTTACATATAGAGAAAAATTGGTGCTTGTAGTAACATCTGTTTACTTTGAATGTGGCATTTGGCCATAATCCGATGCCAATAACAGAATTGTTGAACCAATCAATGGTGATTTTGGGTGGATAACAGAAATAACTTCAAGGGATGGGAGGTTGCTGCTGTTCTTCCAGAAATGCTCATCTGCATGGAACACCAGTCTATTACTATGTCAGCAAAATCTTATCTCTAACTATACACGACTGGCATTATTATTGTTTTGTCCTTCCCTTCTCGTTCTTGACTTGCTATCTGTGTAGTATATATTGCAGCTCCTCTATTTATTGCCCCAATATCATTTGCTGCTATTTTGATTGTTTGTATAAACACGGGGTTTCAAAATAAACCCCAAAATGGAAATGAATTTGTAAAATTACCCAATTTCTCTTCTTGTTTTTCTTTATTTTATTCAGATACATTGAAACGTTTTCCTTCTTAAAGGCTTGTATGTTTATCCTGAATTTGTTAGGTACTTCAATCATCTAGGATCTGTAATTCAAGAAGTTTTTCTGAAGTTTTTATAGCTAATTTTAGTCTGTGAAACATCACTGGTTTACAGCCAGGACTCTCCTCAGTATGCTGTATCTTTTGGCAGGAATTGTAGATTTCCTTTCTTACTACCACCACCTTTTTTATTTAAAAATACTGCTAGAGTCTGATAACAGGTGGCCTCTAGTACTGCAAAGTTCTATTTGATCAAAAAAGTCTTGATCATAGTCTTTCTAGATTTTCAGAAAGGTTTATGATCAGACTACATGTTTCTACACTTCTCTTGTTCTCATAAGTATTCCCCCTTGGCAAGTCCAATTATATTCCCATTGTGTTGTGCAAGGGAGTCTCTGCCCTCCTTAGTGACTTCACATTGGCACTATGAACCAGATCACATCTGATAACATGAATATTGCTGCTGGATTCCCCACCTGACATTTGAATGAGGGTGACTCCACCCCAATTGCTGGCCCGGTTTAAGTTCGAATTGGAAACCTGACTGGGACATAATCCTTTTCAACCAATAAGATAGTTTGCATTTCAGATATGAGTGGTAGGATCAACTTGACCCCACGGTTGGATCCATTCTGGCTTCGTTTGTCTGTTGTATTTTGAGAGTGGGAATGGCTTCTTTTTCTACTGTTTTCTTTGAGAATGCAGTTGATCAAGACAATTGAGCTTTATGATTAGGAAATTTGAGCTTTAAACTTCCTGAACACTGAAGAGCATGCCCATTTACAGCTATTTCAGCTAACAATCTGTACCCATCATGAAGCGTTTAAAATCTGTAATCAAGTTGTTTTGTTACCAATATATTTAATTTAACTAAAATCATCATTGACGTGTTCCTTGTGCAAGGACCACTGGAGTAGAGAGCAGTAAGCAAGTTTAATTTTGTCTGCTTGTCTCCACTCCACAACAAGTTGTCCCTCAAAATCATATCAGATGCCCTTCAGGAATAACAAAGAAACTTAAGTATAGAATTAAGTATGAAACGGATTTAGAAACTGGAAGCACAACTGAATTGTGCAGAATTTCCTGAATCTGGGATGATGAAAGCTATATTTATCTATAGGGGGCGACATCCGAAAGGTAATGTCCATGGACAACGTAGGCTCAAAACTAGCAATCTGAGGCGTAGATCCTTAATTTCCAAACCATCTCATCTTTAGCCAGAAATTTTGTAGTTAAAAAAAATATGTTCACTTGACGATTACTCTTACGATTTTTTTTATGAGAACAAGGGAAAAGCAAAAACATGAGTTTGTAATTGTGATGCTAAATTATTTCTGAGTGTTTGTTATTTTTAGAGATTAGTTGTCATATTAAAAGTGGCAGGATTTTCAATGGCTGTCAGAAAACATAATCTGAACATTTATATGGATGCAGTGGTAATTTCTTAATTGCTGGCTTCTTTCTCCTTGAGTTATGATGTACTTGCATGGCTTTTCCTTGTTTTTCTTGTGGAAATGAGCCATGACATTGAAACATGGCCTATTTTGGTAATGGCCTCTCATGTGTCAAAAAGACAATAGGAGTTTGGAGTACAAGTTTTTTCTTGCTGGTTTTTGCTAAATTGGGTGTATGAAATTACTGTGTATTACATAAATATAACCATTTTTTGAAAATTGTTAACTATTTTCTGCAGTGTCCACGGGGTTTAGAAGAGCGCGGGTCCCTGACATCTCATGATGGCATAGCCTCTGCACTTACAGCAGGATTCCTGGTTGATTTGGGTCTGGATGCATCAACCCCTGACACTTACCGACCCCCTCCTGCACCTCTTCCTTATGATTTTCTCTTGGGATGTCCACAATCACCAGATTCTCTCTTCGCCGGAACGATTATTGGCAGTAGCTTTGGAACTTTGACTACATGTGAAGATCTTGAGGAATCAGACTGCAAAGCTCAAGCCAATTCTTTCTGTGTCTCACCAAGAAAGTTAGAAGGTCTAAATTTAAATGAGACTGATGTATCTTCAGTGGAGGAGGAGGATGTTTGTCCTATTTGCCTTGAAGGTGCATTACCAGGGAACTGGTGTTTCAGTTCATTGTATAGCCTGTCTCAGTTTACTTGTTGTCGTATAATAGTCTTTTCTGCATTGATTTGCTAAACTAAAGCTCATAGCTAATCATTAAACTTTCTGTCACCCAAAAATGCAGAGTATGATTCTGAGAATCCAAATATTATCACGAGATGTGAGCACCACTTTCACCTCTCCTGCATTCTTGAATGGAGGGAAAGAAGTAATACCTGCCCTATATGTGATCAGGTATCTGGTTTGCCTCTCACGAATATATGCATTGATTAGTTTCCACTTTCTTATTATAATACAGTACGTTCTTGGCTTTATGCCAACTTCTGCATGGATGGGCCCAAGTGTGGGCCAATGACACAGCCATGGGCCCTTTAAAATATAAAGAATTCTTTAAGCACTTCTCCTTTGCATAGAGTAAATTGATGGCCACCTGAATTATATTTTGTCAATTTTAAATTTTTTTGGTCTAAAACCAAAAGAACTAGCCAGATTATTTAATGTTTTAAACAGATCAAGCAAACCTTTAAAATAGTGATATAATTAATATTTTTATTGTCATCTTATTAGAATGATTATTATCTCTCTTATATTTTTCTTCCAATTATAATTTATGGTTAACTTTTTTTTATCAACATGATCTCCCTTCCCGATAGTTTGTCCTTAGTCCCGCTGCAAGTAATAATGTCCTTATGGAGGTTGTTTCATCAAAAACGAAAAAAGTTTAAAGAACTATGAACTTACCCAGAGGTTTTTTTTTTTTTTTTGGGTGGTGAGATAACTAATACTGATGATGACTGTGACTTTGAACATCGGTAATTGGTAAGTGTATGAACTAGAACTGCTAATTTTTGAGTAATTAGACATGGCTTTTAGTTAGAATGTAATGTTTACTTCTATGATTGTAACAGGAAATGGCATTTGATAATACCAGCACTTAGTTTCTCTGATTCTCTTTCAAGATGGATGCTTCTTTGCTCTTTGCAACCAAAGCTTGCCAACTCAGTGGCTACATATGCATAGTATTCATTTGTTACGGTCCACATATTTATTTGTAGTTTGGTTGCTGTCTTTTTTAAATTCTCTTGTCTATTTGGAAAAATCGAACTAAAGAAACGAAGTTATCACACAAGTGAAAATAGTGCATTGGTTCATTAATCTCATCTGTCATTGCTTAAACCTGGATTGTTGATTTCTGATATGTAGAATAATAGGAATTTAGATTTGAACAAGGCTCCTTTAGGTGAAGTCACTGCTGCCTGGCATGTTGGCTTGCTAGATTTCTCTTTCTTGTACAGATTATACCTATTTTTATGGTGTACATAGATTTGTTTTGGTCTATGGGACTGGTTTTGTAAATAGTCTTTTAATTTCAGATCGATTTAAGATTGGTGAATTTGATATCCTACTCTTTGCAGCTTTATCTTCCAAACATTCATATCCCTTTCTTGGAAGTGTGAATATTTGGGAGGGTAGAAATTCCTCAATCTTTGCAGTTGAAGAGTTTATGACTTAAACTAGGATTTTGAACATTTCGCTTCTGATACTTCAATGCTAGAGGTATAGGCCATGCTGCTCTCCACGCTTTAATACTTTTTTTATGGGCTTTCTAGGTAGAATTTGAATTTAATTGTAAAAACTATAGTTTTCTTATTATTTCCTTTGCTTTGAATGGATGAGTAAGGGTGATGATATTTAATGAAAAGAGAAATGCTATACATCAGTCACTATTCACTCTTACACCTCACACATACAGTTTTATATATAAATAGGATGTGGAGTAGTGAATAGTGGCTGATATAAGAATTTTTCTAATAAAAAACAAAAACTTAGCACCACCTCATACCAAAGATTTTTTTTTTTTTTTTTAATGTCGGGGAACCTCTCCAAGATAGGGGCCCTTCGGACCCATTCCTGCAGAGTAAATCCCAATCCTATGCACCGCACCCTCGGAAGTTTCCCTACACCTCATACCAAAGATGACAGAGGGTATCATACAATGATATAGATATAAGATATATTGGACAATGATTTCACATTTATGCATATATTCATGGGATGATAGGTTTTTGCTTAATCTGTGTTTTGAGTGGAAATGATTTCTTGAACCATAATGTGTATTTTGTATAGAGATTACCTTTGAACAAACTGTAAAATTTATGTGATGTCATTGATATCCTCTATCAGCAATGTTCTGTAGGACGACTAATCTTTTAAATTGGATAGAAGGGTTGCTACTGCATGATCTATCATCAGTGATATGCATATTGTATTATTGTGCAGCCATGTTCACCATAATGCAGTTACGTTAAGAGAAACGTTGGTATACAAATAACGCTACAAAATATTACCTTACAAATTGACATGGCTTGTTGTAAAAATAAAACGAGCATATTATGTCAATTTGTAATATAAACTTTTGCAATTCTTTTTATAAACTTAGTACTGTTGTTCATAGTTTTTAATTTTGTTCTATTTTTTGTTGGATTTTTGGGTTTTCATTCCGGCGTAGTAATCGGTATAGATATAGTAGTATGGTATACCCCATTTGTTTCGTTTGGCTTCAAATTTTTGTTTGGTTGGAATTTGCATTTCGTCTGGAATGTATTGGTAGCACTTTCGTAATTTTTTGAATTTGTATGAAGTTTTTGTGATTTTAATTTTGAGTGGCATTTTTTGTAACATTTTAATCTTATAGCATTTTTATAATCTTAAATTTTTATAACTTAAATATGTTTTTTTCATTTTTTCTCTTCTTTAGATCCCATTCCTTTTAGAAAAATTCTCCACAAAAGTCTTACATTATACACATCCACCTAATCAATATGTATTTTATCATTTTTGCTCTTTTAGTTTAATGTTTAAATATGCTTATGTTTAAATAAAATGGCAAAAATGACAACTTAGATGTTGGTTCGGTAGAGGTGTGTGGCATAAGGTTTTTTTTTTTTAAGCATTTCACTACTTTTTAAAACTTAACTCTTTTATTTTATTCTTCTTTACTACCTTTTTATGAGCATGATAATAATTATATTAAATATTAAATGGAAGTACAAACTATGGAGGAGAGGAACTCTTGACAAATATCCCAAACAAGAAAATAAAAGTAAAAGATAAAACCAAACAAACAGAAAAGAGAAATGTTTTAGTCACAAAAAGATTTTATAGAAGTAAATCCATAAATTGACATCACTAGATGTAAAACGTTAGATTGTAAAGTTATTTTTTTTTTTAACGTAGATCTAACGTATTACATAAAGTCATCTTAGTTTATAGATTTATTTTTGTGGAATCTTTTTGTAACTGTAGTTCTTTTCAATGAAAAATAGCTATGAGTCGATCTAATCAGGGGGATCCAAGTCCGATGAGCCTCAGTTGACATATGCGATGTTAAAAACACTGGACTATTTCGAGATGGTAGACTAGCACAAACTGGTGAGAAGAGATGAGTATTCCTAGGATTTGGGCGAGAAGCGGTATTCGTCGGATTTGGGCAAGGAACGACTTATTTCTCGATCGAGTGAGAAGACGTATTTCTCGGTTGGACTAGGAAAAGTGGCGATATTAGTATTTTAACCATAACTTTGGTTACAGGTATCAAAATCGCATATATGATCCCAATATGGAAAGCTCTCTTTGGTGTGCATGTCCTGGTCATAACGCTTTGCCTGATGGGCCCTTTGTCAAACCCAAAATTATCCATTTTTACTTCCAAATTGTCACTTTTAGTTAATTCTTTCATTCTTTATTAATTTTCTTTTATGGTTATGTTTATTTCTAAACGATTTTATTACGGATTCTTAGGCTAATTTTAATCATAGTTATCTTATTCTATATTCTATTGTTTGGCCTTAATTACAATTTTGCTATTTTTAGTTAACTATTTAAGCACGGCTTGTGAGTTTCAAAAGGACATTCGATTTATTTTATAATAGAACCTTAATCTCAAAGTTCCTCTCTGTTTGCGATTTTTTTCAATCTCAATCTCTAGCTTCCATTGTTTAACCAGCCATCAGAATAATCTCTTATTCTTTCCTAGCGTCACGATCTCACTCAGTTTTGGATGGAGGCAACGACACATTGGACTCCGTCCCATGGGGAGGCGCATGTGGATCACTCACGAGCATTGTTGGATGAACTCTAATGTATCTGGATGGATCAAAGGACGGTGAATCTTGGGGTGTAGGTGGTAAATCTAACCAATCTTGACTGGACAACAACGAGGATTGAGGATGGTTTGAGAGAGAGGAGATGGTAGGGGAGAAAGGAAAACAATGGAAATGGAGGATTTATGTGTGGAGTTGAGCTTCTCCTCTTCTCCTAGATGGCAGTCTAGCTTAGAGTCTCAAGTTGCTAAGGAGGAAGGGGCTCTCAGTTGCTTCTTCTTCAACAAACTCTATAGGTTTGTTTTTTTTTTTTTGTTTGCTTCTTTGGTTTGCATCTGACTTCAATTGTGACTTTTTTAATATGATCTTTTAATACTAATGTTACTATATCTTCTTGATAGATTTTAACATATATACATTTTCTAAATTGTTGATTTATATATTGCATTGATACATTTTTTCGATAAGGTCAGAATTCAACAATACGATTGAATGGCCCATGATGATGGATTGTGTGTTGATATGATGTTTGGGTGCTCATCTATAAAATAAATAATAAAAAGCATATACAATATAAATAGAGAGAGAAAGATGCAGAGATTTACGTGATTCGTCATAAAAGCTTATGTCTATGGGTCGTTTGGGGGTGAGATTCACTCGAGTGGACTAAAGAAGACGTCTTAGGTGTAGAAATCTGGAGGGGGAGCCAACGAATGCCTTCATTTGTAGAGATTCTCTCATTTTATAGAGGTCTTTTAACTTCTTTATGGTAGTTGAGTCCTACTTGTCTTCTGTCACTTTCATCTCTTTGTATTTGAGTCAGCCTCTTTTTGCTCTATCTCTTCATTGTCTTATCTCTTTCTTTATTCTTAGTAATGGGCTTCCAATCGGTTGGATCTAGTTCATTTTATATCCAACAGATGCTTGCTATTCTTAAGGTTAACTTGTCCAACAAGATGGCTTTGAGAATCTTCAAGTCAACTATAATAGATATAGTTTTTGAAAACTGTAGAAAAATAAATTCTAAGAACTTGTCCCTCATTTTTTGTTGTAATACAATGTAATGAATATCTTCGAGGGTAGGCCTCAAGGAGACATGTACGTCCCGGTAAGGGCCTCTGAGAATGGGCCTTTAGGACGTTTATTTATGTGAGTGAAAATATGACAATTGAGTGTACCTATGCTCGTGAGTGATTGTTTATCATTAGCGAAGAGCGTGTATTTATTTCTTGGGGATCGTTTTTATTTTCATTGGTGCTAGTGGATTTCTTACCTCTTTCACGTTGGCGTTGGCGTTGGCGTTTTGGTGTTAAGGTTTGAGTTAGTTTGTTGTAACTTGCACTAAGTGGGTAGGGAGTCCGTCAACTCATTCCTGAAGGCAACTTGCGCAAGGCAGTTATAGAGCTCAGAGGTAACTCGCTAGAGGCAGCTATGGCAAGAGCGTTAGCCCTGATTGCATGCGTGTGCGCTAACATTTCTCACTGAGGTAGCGGGAAGATTGCTCGACCGCTTAGTTGAGGTAGCGGAGGATTGCTCAACTACTTTGCTGAGATGTAAGTGTTAACCCCAATCTCATACGTATGCTTTAACCTTGGTCGCCTGCTTTGCAAAGGGATCGACTAATTGAGTGCTTGACAATTGGGGCTGCTAGGCTAGATGTACAATTGGGACTGATTGAGTGTTAACCCTAGTCACATGTACATGCGTTAGCCCCGATCACCAATTTT